>PRKT01000064.1:1116766-1127807 GCA_003671525.1 Saccostrea glomerata | reverse complement strand
TTTATTTACTTGACAATTAAAGAATCTCTTTTCAAACACAATTTTAGTATTGAAAGACTACGTGAATCTCTTAATTATTTCATACGACTTTTTGTATTTTTCTGGTTACAGAAAATGTAAAAATTAGTTTCGCTGTAAAAAAGATATCAAAGAGTGTATATTTTGTATCACTTTAAAGGGGGTCATTTTTCAATGGGGGTCATTATTTTATAGGACTAACATATAAAATAATGACCCCCTAGGACCCTTTTTCTACAAAAAATGATTTTTTTCTACGGGTGCGAGTCATTTTTTGTCGTTGAAAAATGACCCCCCGGTCATTATTCGATGGGGGTCATTATTCGTCTTTACACCGGCATAGTAACAGCCCCTTTCACTTTTGGGACCTCTCTTGCATTAACTGTGGCGGGCGTTGCTACAGGGGTGACTTCTGGTGTCGCGGGGATAACTCATGGGGTAGTCAAAATTGGAATAGTTAAAAAACAATGTAATCAGGCAAAAGAAAGTTTGGAAAAACACGAGATAACATGCAAAGAAATGAAACGATTGATTACCTTGCTCGAACAGGATATTGAATATATCACTAGTAATATATTGGAAATTTCGCATGTAGGTCAAGGGGCAATGCAAGCAGGGAGCGCTGCATTTCTTGGCAAAAACATTTTTAATTTGGTGACAAATTCTAGAGCTGTCGATGTATATCGTATCACAGGGAACGCAGATGAGGTTGCGAGGATTTTGAGTTTGGGAGCAGCATTGGACGACATTGTTCCTTCAGCACTGAAAGATGTTTCCAAGGGAGTCACCAAACTCTCTACAGAAGCCCTTAGTGCTCTGGCTGCTATTGGAATCATATTTGATTTGGGATCTTTAATTTGGAATGCATATGACTTGTCTAAAATCGAAAAGGGCCAACTGTGCGATGAGGCCGAGAAACTACAAAAAGTTATCGAGCAAATGCAACATGAGTATGATGTATTGAAAGAATGCTTCTGCTGATAAAGATTATGCAATAATAATGTTATGCTTGTCATATTTGGAAAAAAAAAGTTTTCTCTGTCGAAATTATACATTTTGAAAAAAAATTTAACCAGGACTATCATACTTTATTAAATGTTACCTTTATATGTTATCATTTTATATACATGTAATTCCAAATACATGGATTTTGCATTGACATAATTTAAATAGAAAGTTGAAGTGTGCGTCCTGCGCTTCCTGTATCATATTCCTGATATGATTGTTTCCAAACTTTTTAAGTCAAAATATAATGAACATCTAAACGCCCTCTTTTAACTAAACACTGCATTGTTAGGTAAAATTAAAAGAAATGGGAAGACTATATGAACAATATGTTATGGTTCCATCAATTACGACTTCTTGCAAAATAATCTTTGTTTTTAAGGGTTTATTATAATTAATTATATTTTATTCATTTGAACCTTGTTTTCATTCTTCATCTTAAAATCCTATTTATGTCAGAAAAATCAATTTCTTAAAATAAAATTCTTAAATATCATGTGTCTCCAAGTCAACCAAGGTTAGTTAGTTTGATCGACCCTGGTAAAACTACAGAAAGATATAAACACAATTCTTCTACTCGTAAATGTAATTGAAGATCGTTAAAACTGAGTTTCAAATTAAATCAAAGCTTTTGACAAATGTGTGTAAAATTACAAACTCATTATTGTCATTTTCGTACAAAAACGTTATATTTTGGAATTGAAAAACACACACATTTTCTTAAAGATACAGGAACAATCACATTTATTAGTTTAAAAATGTGGTATATTTATATTCTACTGAAAGGATATATCAAATTATTGATAATACACAAATGGTCTGTTTTAAAAGATGAGCAGTCCTCCATTCTCAAGTATTCTGGCTCTGCATTATTACTCTGAAATAATTAATAATTTGAATTATAGCATTCATTTTATACATTCACTTTAGTAAAATTTTAAATCCAAATTAAGTACAAGAATTTACACACACACCCTCACACACAGTGACACGCACATTCAAATATACACGCCATACTTTTCGCATCATAGTAAAATGATGCGTGTTTACTGTTTTAAAGCAATTTTTTAACATTATTCATTTTTAAAAAATTAACAAAATTAAGAAATTACAGGTTGGAAAATTTTATTTTATAAAACTGAATTTTACAACGATTATCCAACTGATAGGTTGATTAACGTCGTAAGCGTGTTCTTTTGACGTTATGATAAACGGAAGCTCTTCAACTCGACCTTCAGATATATCGACGACGTATTGTCAATTAATAATTAATTTCCATTCCTACGTCGATACGATTTATCCAAGAGAGCTTGAGATAAAAGATACCACAGAGTCTGAAATTTCTGTTTTGTGTTTCATACTTGGATATTTTACTTGAAAACAACGTTAATGGTAACCTAACGACCAAATTAGAAGGTAAACGTGACGACTTTAACCTTTTTCCTTTACTTCCCTTACTTATGCAACAATATACCCTCATCACCTGCATACGAAGTGTAGATATCTCAGTTGATTCGATACGCAAGAGCATTCTCTACCTATGAACAATTTCTAAAACGAGGTAAATTATTGACAAGCAAGTTGATGAAACAAGAATATCAGCAGTCTCGTTTAAAGTCATCGTTTCGTAAGTTCAATGGTCGATACAATGACCTTGTCAGCAAATACAATTTATCATTGACTCAAATGCTGACTGAACTTTTTCATACCAATTGTTAGTCCATTATTTATACACTGAATTGACGACGGATTTTTCCGTTATTTCACGATCATGACAATGAGCATAAGGCGGGTGTGACCGGTCAGCAGGGGATGTTCACTCCTCCATGGTACCCGATCCCACCTCTGATGTTTCGGAGGTCCGTGTTTGCTCTGCTCATATTTTGTATTGTTTTATGGACTTTGATATTGATTACTGTTCGTTATCTCCATATCCTTCTTAAAGAAGGTACAATAAAATACTAGTATTATAAAAGATATAGTATATTTTAAAGTTTTTTTACTAAGCTCTTGAAATTCGAAACATAAGAACTCGAGACTCTTTCAATTATTTTAATATTTTTTGTATAAATCCTTTGTATCATATTTTGTTGTAATCCATGAAGATAGTGATATTTCAATTTTCACACTTTGAGAAACCCCATCTTCAGTTACCAAGAAAATGTATGTTCTTCAGCTTAAACTTTATATCTGGACGCCAAGTCAACACCCGGGAGAGAAAATATACAACGTGGTTGCGCAGAACTTTAATTTAACATATTTAATGCAACTCCAAAAATATTTTAACGAGACTTCGTTTACATTAAAAAAGTAAGGAGAGGAAAGGTTTGGAAAGGGGGAGGCTTTATGATCTTTCATGAGAGGAGACGAAAACCCCTTACTTGTCAATCATCTTTCCCCCACAACTCTTCGCCAACTGCCGCGATGTTTCTTACTGGATTAGTGATTACTCGAACTACAGTATTTGCAGGATAGGTAGTTATCCCTGCTCCAGCTGACTTTGTCTCCTTAGCCACGTCAACTGAGTCGCCTGCTGCTTCGAACGGTGCAGTAACCAGTGCAGATGCAGCTGCAACTGGAACCCATATTGGTGATGTGAGTACTGTGAACAACTTCTTCACCCCGCTGCTTTTGTTGTTATTGTTGCTTTTGGACATTCTAGAAAATTTATAAGGGATTTTATTTAGAAACATACTGCAGTATTATGAATCTACACTCAGAGGCTCTTGAGACCAGTTTCTCGAAACGTATGACTAGGATCTGTTTTAAAACGAATGGATTTCATCGGAAGACTGTTCCACAGCTGTTTCGACAAACTCTACTAGTATCTGATATAAATCTTGAGATATCTCAATCGACAACTCAATACCTCTTAAGTTAAAAGTGAACACGACAAGTGAATTGTGTGGTTTAAAACCGAAGGATTTTTAAGGAAGATATTTAGAACAATCATTCAGTATACTAGACAGTATACATTGTACATGAATATAAGCCCCGTAAAACTATGAACCCCATACCCCTACCACCACCAATAATTTTGCCAATATACGATTACGTTCACTCTTCGTGCGCTATTATTCTTTTGCTTGTCGGGTAATTCTTATGTGGTTGTGTCCCCCCACCCCCAAATCCACTGATTTTGTTGGAGGGGGTGCAAGAATAAAAGATATTAGATCTGTAGTCATCTTACTTTTTAAGACGTTTTAGATTATTTCATTTTTATTATCTAAATATGAACTGTTGTAATTTGAACAGGCTTTGGATTAATTTACAACTTTTCACCTTTGCACAGGTAAATATAGTAGTGTAGTTTCACATTATACATTTTGTCAACAGCGTTTGTTTTATATTAAATACACCTGTATACATAATATTATATAAATTTCGAGCCCTTCCCCGGGCAAATTATCAAATGATTCTCAAGAGTATTTACATCAAACAAATGACTCATCTTAAAGGGCCTAACTGTTACATTTGATGGTACTGGGTCTGATTACAGAGGTCATTTTGAGGCATGCAGTAGCATCAAAATCTGGAATGACAGACAATTTTAAGGATCAAGCACAAACAATTCTAGGAAACATGAAAACAGATTATGCTTCTGCATATAGAGATTTGTGGGAAGCGTTAGAGACTTTATAAGCATCGATCAATCAAACAAAACTTTACCCAGCCATGTTAAAGAGAGAGCCCCAGAGGCCAAAGGAGACTTTAACGAACCTAGGGGAAAGAATACGACGACTAGCACATTTAGCGAACCAAACAGCACCACATGAGGACACAGACCAGTCCGCCGATATCTTAAATGACTTTGATATGCGCCTAAGAATACAGAAGCTTCGGTCTAAATCCATAAATGACAAAGTTAAGCTTGCTGTGGATATTGAGGCCTTTTGTAAAGCTGAACGTCGGTGAAGACATGATGTTAGTTTTGCAAAAACAGCACATAGTGTATCATATAGATTATCAAAACCTGTTACTAAGGTACAAAAAGATTAGAAACTATAACTAGAAAACTTCGGTCGTCACTACAAGACCTTGAGAACAAAATAACCACTTTGTCAGAGCACAAAGAAACCAATAGAGAGAGAAGAATAGATGAAACAAGTTCGATACAAATTCTAAGTGTCATCATTGTGGTTAGCGTTTTGTTTGTAAAATGTGCTTGATGTAAGCACTAAGACGGACACAAGTAGCAGTCAGAAGTCTATACTGAAAGGAAGAATCAAAAGAAGAAATAGGGAATTATTACAGTTTCAATAGTAAAAAAAAGTTTAAACAGGTGGGGTTGAAGAAGAAGCACTAGTAAAAAAAAAAATAAACCATGTTATTGACAGATACTAGGTGCAGTGATCCTGAATAAGGGTGAGACACCAAGTACCCTTTAAACTTGGTTTTGAAACACAGTGTAAGGTGCCCCAGTCAGACCAACGTTATTCCATAAAAAAGATCCTCGGCTTGTATATATACCGTTTTTAGCTCACCTGAGCCAAAGGCTCAAGTGAGCTTTTCTGATCAAAATTTGTCCGTTGTCTGTCGTCGTCGTCGTAAACTTTTCACATTTTCATCTTCTTCTCAAGAACCACTGGGCCAATTTCAACCAAACTTGCTACAAAGTATCCTTGAGTAAAGGGGATTCAAATTTGATCAAATGAAGGGCCAAGCCCTTTTCCAAGGGGAGATAATTATGAATTAGAGAAAAATTAATGGCATTTTTAAAAAATCTTCTTCTCAAGAACCACTGGGCCAGGAAAAATGAAACTCATGTGGAATCATCCTCAGGTAGTGTAGATTCAAGTTTGTTCAAATCATGACCCCCGGGGGCAGGATGGGGCCAAATTGGCCGATCAAAAATTTACATAGGAATATATACGAAAAAGATTTTAAAATCTTCTTCTCAAGATCCACTGGGCCAGGAAAGATAAAACTCCTGTGGAATCATCCTCAGGTAGTGTAGATTCAAATTTGTTCAAATCATGACCCCCAGGGATAGGGTGGGGCCAAAATGGCCTATCAAAGTTTTACATAGGAATATATAGGAAAAATCTTTAAAAATCTTCTTTTCAAGAACCACTGGGCCATGAAAGATGAAACTCATGTGGAATCATCCTCAGGTAGTGTAGATTCAAGTTTGTTCAAATCATGACCCCCAGGGGCAGGGTATGGCCAAAATGGCATTTCAAAGTTTTACATAGGAATATATAGGAAAAATCTTTAAAAATCTTCTTCTCAAGAACCATTGAGACAGGAAAGATGAAACTCATGTGAAATAAGGTATATACATTCAAGTTTGTTCAAATCATGACCCCCAGGGGTAGGGTGGGGCCAAAATGGAAGATCAAAGTTTTACATAGGAATATATTGGGGAAACCTTTTAAAATCCTCTTTTCAAGTAGTACTTCTTCAAATCCATGCTTAGTGATATTTATATGGAATCATCCTCAGGTTGTATAGATTCTAGTTTGTTCAAATAATGATCCCCTGAGGGGTTAAAATTCAAGCCCCCCCCCCCCCAACTCAGTAAACTTAAATAAAGTTAAGATCTGTTATGTGCTTTTTCCTAGCCAATTGCTCAGGTGAGCGATGTGGCCCCTGGGCCTCTTGTTTAAGTTACAACCAAGGGACAAGTTACCCAGTAAATCAAGAAAAATCAGTTTTTATAAATAATATTGATTCATTCCTTGTATGAATTGTAAGCTCAACTAAACTCAAAGGTAAATACATTTATACTTTTCTAAAACCCTGTATCACTTGATACAGGTAACAGTTTCTTTTAAGTGATATGACTCAGAATACTGTACTAAGTTGAATGGATGTCAATATTTGGTGTGATTTATAAGCAGTTATCTCGCGAGAGTTGAAAAATGCTTTTCCTTTGTTCATCTTTTAGCATTGTCTGCTACACTTCTGGAGCCAGAACCCAAGTCATAAATACTTGATATAAAGTTAACATCTTTTAAGAAAACAAACACATATAGGGCATTGATATGCAGAGGGATAAAACGTACGCTGAACTAGGACCTTAGGTCCCCGGCGCAGTTCACGTCTATCGGGTCTGTTTACTCCGCTACAAAATGTAGTGCGTTGCATACGTAAAGTGAAAATAGAATAAATCGTAATAATGTGAAGCCTTTTCAGTATAAAAAAACAGAAAATTCATTTTTGTCAAGGGAATAACCATCTGTGATGGGTATGAGAAAACAAACTTTAAGAGGGGGAGGGGGGTTGCAGAGCAACATTAACTGCAATATAATAAGATATATGATATATTAGAGTTTAACATTTATGGGTTATGTTGGGTGACCTGTTGTCTCCCCTATGATTTTTTTATTCAATGTAAGGTTATAGTATCTATAACACAGTGCCTAAGCTCTGATCTCCTTACTAATAGTGAGCGACTCAGTGTAAGCGACGTACGTCCAGTCTCTGCATTTGCAGATCTCTAACAAGCAGGGGGGTGTAGTGAAGATTTTCCCCCTAGCACCCCCTTTTCATTTCGCTCGGACTTTTCACCAATCCTTTAAAATAATGGAATAATTATTTGTTAATAAATTATTTAATGTCTCTTTTGTCTTCCTTATCAGGTCATGCTTTAATAGGCGACCTCATCACTTTAACACTCTTTTCCGGAAATCCCTGATTTTTATTTATCTTACAAAGAAGATGTACACCCTGTATTACAAAGTTTGGGGCTGCATAGAGTTCTCCTCCACTTTCCCTGGAATTAACACATCAAATTCATAAACCCATCAAACTACATTAAAAAAAAGGAAATAAAATTTAAAAAATGCACCAATTGTTATTTTAAATTTGGGATACATATACTGTATTTGAAGACAAGCAAGTTGACTAATCCTACAAATTCCAATTACATACATGTACATTTAGAGAATTCGAAGAAGCACTTTTTCGTCGGTCAAAAAATTAGGGTCGCAATTCTTTTTTTGAGAGGATTTGAAAAATAATTCTACACATACCATGATTTTAAATTATTGCCTACTTACAACTTTCAATAATATCGTAATAATGTACAACATAAGATTACCTTTGTCTCATTCATATACTACAAATTGTGAAGTATGAAATCCTTATTGATAGACAATAAAATACTTCCGCTTGTTTCCGTAATCTTTATGCGAATACCAGAGGTAATAAAAAGTAAATAAGACCAGAGGTCACGACTGTATTTGAAGACAAGCACGTTGACTAGTCCTCCAAATATCAATTACATACATGTACATTTATAGAATTCGGAGAAAAACTTTTTCCTCGGTCAAAAAATTAAGGTCACAATTCTTTTTGAGAGGATTTGAAAAAAAATTCTACACATACCATGATTTTAAATTATTGCCTACTTACAACTTTCAATAACATCGTAATAATGTACAACATAAGATCACCTTTGTCTCATTCATATACTACAATTTGTGAAGTATGAAATCCTTATTGCTGGACAATATAAGACTTCCGCTTGTTCCCATAATCTTTATGCGAATACCAGAGGTAATAAAAAGTTAATAAGACCAGAGGTCACTTTATATCGTACATCTTTAGGGCGACCATATGTCACCTTCTATTGTACATCAAAAGGGAGACCAGATGTCATCTTCTGTTCTACATCATATGGGGGACAAGAGGCCACCTTATTTTGTACATCAGTAGGAGAACCAGAGGTAACCTTATATTGTATATCAGTAAGGGGACCAAAGGACACCTTATATTGTACATCAGTTGTGGAACCAGTGGTCACCTTATATTGTACACCAGTAGGGAGACCAGGGGTCATCTTATATTTTACATCAGTAGGGGGACCAGGGGTTACCTTATTTTGTAGAAGTAGGGGGAACAGAGGACACCTTATATTATGCATCAGCAGGGGGACCAGGGGTAACCTTATATTGTACATCAGAAGGGGACCAGAGGTCACATTATATTGTACATCAGTAGGGGGACCAGAGGACACCTAATATTACACTTTAGATCAATAAGGGGACCAGAGGGCACCTTATATTGTACATCAGTAGGGGACCAGAGGGCACCTAATATTGTACATCAGTAGGGGGACTAGAGGACACCATATATCGTACTTTGGTAGGGGGACTAGGGGTCACCTTATATTGTACATCAGTAGGGGGACCAGAGGACACCTTATATTATACATCAGCAGGGGGAACAGAGGTAACCTTATATTGTATATCAGTAGGGGGACCATATGATACCTTATATTGTACATCAGTAGGGGGACCAGGGATCACCTTATATTGTACATAAGTAGGGGGACCAGAGGTCACCTTAAATTGAATAACAGTAGGGAGATCAGAGAAAACCTTATAATGCACTTTGCATAAGAAAGGAGAACAAAAGTTATCTTATACTCTAAATCACTAGGGAGACCAGAAATCGTCTTATTTATACATCAGTAGGGGGCCCAGAGGACATCTTATATTGTATATCAGTAGGGGACATCAGGAGGGGAACCAGAGGTAACCTTTTATAGTACATGAGTAGGGGGACCTGTGGTCACTTTATATTGTACCTCAGTAGAGAGACCAGAGGACACCTAATATTACACTTTAGATCAATAGGGGAACCAGAGGGCACCCTAAATTGTACATCAGTAGGGGGCATCAGTAGGGGACCCAGAGGACACCTTATATTTAATATCAGTAGGGGACATCAGTAGGGGGACCAGAGGTCACCTTATATTATACATCAGTAGGGGACCTGTGGTCACCTTATATTGAACATCAGTAGGGGACCAGAGGACACTTAATATTACACTTTACATCAATAGGGGGACCAGAGGTAACCCTGTATTGTACATCAGTAGGGGGACCAGAGGTCACCTTAAAACATTTCTGTGACGTCATCTTTTGTTAAACCTGGTTCAATAAATTTGTTATTGTCCTGCACCCTGTCCAATAAGTTACCTGTAGGTGTCCAATAAGATTCAACTTATTGGACAGGTACAGGTAACGTTAAAATCAGAACAAAGGGCGAGGCATATAAGTAAGCACCATAAAAAGGGCAATGACAAATCAAGAAATTTAATTTGAACAATGTAGGAAATTAGTAGCGTTAACTGTTAATATTTCACAAAAAATCCTATTGAAAATGGCACAAATAATCCACTGAATGAATGTCTCAGATTCATTATTGTAAACGCATCCGTGGCTCCGATTGTAAATTTCCTAAATTCACCGTTCATTGCTATATAATAGATTCATTTCACAATGATTGATCCACGGAACATATATAGAATCCAATGGACACAAAAGGTGAATGAGAAGCATGTTTTCTTATAACAACCTTGGGCTTTTTGTTTGTTGAAATATCCATTTTTCCGCATTTAGCACAAAATTTAGCTCACGAAATTCCAACGGAATCTGTAATTGCGTCCGGTGAGTAATGACCATTTGTCCAACTAGTCTTGCGTTGTTTAATCGAGTATCTGTACTTTTAAGGAGTGGCTGGTGTAAAATCCTTCCGAGTTCGAAGCCTGCTGACAAAAGAAAATTGCATTTTTAAAAAATATATCAGGAATAATCTCCCAATTTCATAGAAAATGCTTTAATAAACAGTTGTTTGAGTAAAATCCTTCAAATCCTATTGCTTTACAAAAATTACCTTTTAACGGGAACTGTTTCTTGCAAATTCCGAAACATAAGAATATATATCCGGATTTCACGGTAAAAACCTGAACTAATGCATCTTGGTGTAATCAATAAATGGCATCGTCAAAACACCGGATTCTGAAGGTCTTTTTTCAAAATTAAAATGTACATCTTCATCCATGGTCATTGCGTTGTAAAATATATAAATTGTAAAGAATTTAGTAGAACTGACTTTTACGCATGCGTAGTATATATAAAAAATGTCGCAATGCGGATAAATAAGACTAAACAAAGTTAATTTTCATATTCATCGATATAAAACACCTTTCGATGATTCCTACTATTGATAAAGACAGAAGAAAAACCAAAACTGGTTTTCTTTGGCCTAACTTGATGAACAGTGC
>PRKT01000064.1:1085293-1112321 GCA_003671525.1 Saccostrea glomerata | reverse complement strand
AAAAGCGGGAGGGTATATAGTGATCGGGATTTCCGTCCGTCCGTCCGTCTGTCCGTCCGTCCGTCTGTTACGCTTTTTCTCTTATCCGCAACTCCTCTTATACTACTGAGTGAAATTTAATGAAACTTTCACAGAATCTTTATTACATATTGCCATTGTGCACCTCCTATTTTACTTTTTTATTCGACACGTATTTTAGGTTTCCCAGAGCAAAACACGGACATTGCCATTTTTGTTTACCTGTGACGTCACATAATAGAAGCTTCTGGATAACATTTCATAGGACGAGTTATTCCTCTTTACACATTACCGTAAAATAATAAAAAGCAACACAGCGACATTATGGGAGGCGGGGAGTATCATTTAGTGAGCTCATTGCTCACAGTACCTCTAGTTTAATATCCAGGGGCAGAGGGAAATATTTTCAAAGAATAAATGCATTTCATAATTATCATTATTGTCGTTATGGGTATTTTCTGTGTGAACTGAGTGGTGGATCTGTGTGGTTTTTATGTCACGTGACATGGTCATATAAATAGCAGGCGTGCTTAAAAAGTTACTCTACCGCTCGTACAGAACGTGTAAGGAATGGAAACCAGCAAATTAGGCATACACACACACATATATGAATGTACATAAGTATTATTTAATGATTAAAAATAACGTGTGTTGAAATGAATACAAAATTTACAAATGTGTTAAATTGGCAATAAACGTTCTGACGAGCAGCATTCCATACATAGGAGTTGATTATTCTTTCAATACAGAATAAAAAGTATAAATAATTTATATTCGGACAAACGAAGTGAGGGAGAATATAAATTAATATAAATTTTATAGCCCTGTCCTAACCCCAGGGCCCCTGACCCTTAGACAATGAATTTTACAATTTTGGTATGGAGTCAATGCTTATAATAATTATGCCAACAGTTCGACGGCTTGATGTTAATTAGTAAAGGAGATTTTTAAAGATTTCAGCAATTGTAGTAATTTCGCCCAAACTTTCTTGCCTTAGGGGGTGGAGGGCAGGGACCATGAATTAAAAAATCTCCCCTTCACCCATAGATGCTTTATGCCAAAATTGGTTGTAAATGGTTGAGGGATTACAGAGAAAAGCTGAAAATGTTCGAATGCGCACGATACCAGAAAAAAAAACTGATAGCAATAAGTCACATGCGTTGATTCAGGTGACCAAATAAGGAGTCTTTTGGTCTCAATATTTATGTAAAATATTAGATGTCTTCTGGTCTCCCTGTTGACTTACAATATAATATTATAAAATGACCTCTGGTATTCTTATTGATGTAAAATATAAATTGTCTTCCGGTTTCTTCATTGTCGTTCAAAATAGTGTTATCATTAGGTTTAATGATGTACAATAAAATGTGACCTCGTGTCCCCCTACTGATGTACAAATTACGAGGGCTGTTCAATAAATAATGTCCTGAACTGTATGACATACAATACTAAGCTTTAATTTTTCGCATTATTGCATCTTTAATGAATTTATAACAATTGATGTGACTACTTTTCATCACATAGTTTAATTGTGAGAAGCTGGAAAACGAGGGTATTCGAGACACTGCATTAAAAATGAATTGTAAAGAATCAGTAAACTAAAGTAAAATTAAACCGTCCATTAAATCTGCTGTAAAACTTGTTAAGAATCCCAAAGAAATACTCACTGAAATATGTAAAAATTTACTGCAATCAATGTTTGTTTTATAGACAATTGAGCAGGTGGATTACACTGATAAAATATATATAATGGGCATCAAAAATGGATACCGTACTTGCAAACAAAAATAAAAAATTATTTTCTGTTTGCCAAATTTCAACAAATAATCACTGATGGTGTATGATTAACTATACGACACATAGCAAAGAATGGAGGCGTACAAGGCGAGGACAATCCCCCGCTCTGAAAAAAGATATTTCTCAATTTTATGGTTTATATCATCTTTTACATATCAAATTCTGTATTTCATTGTTTTAATAATTTATGAATAATTTATTTTTCATTCATGTTTTTATGACATTTGAAAACAAAAAATAGAAGAAGAAGAAAAAGCTTCATGTATGATTCGAACTCTCTTCGTAGCTCATGTTTAGTGCAAGACCAACCGCTTTAACCACAACGCTACGAAGTATATGCACTACTGACGTCTTTCAGTGTGATTTAAATGGACGGGTTTGTTGAAGCGGAAATTTTTTCAGAAAAGTTCGATTTTCATATAGAATGGGTTCAGATTCCATTTTTTGGAAAAATGAAATAGATTACACATTAATTTTACATTTCCATCATTTAAGCGTTCACGAAGAATGGAGACTTAATTGACCCATTCATATTCAAAATTCGTTTTTTTATAGCTCTGTCAAACCCATTTTCCACTAAATATGCTAAACTGTCAACTTTGAAATAAATATTATCAAATGATAAGTCGTTCAGTAAAATAAAATAACAAAATATTTTGAAGATGACATTACTGAGAACATGATTTTAGAAAAATATAGCTTTTTTGTGGATTTTGAAAATTGAAAAATATTTTGTCTCAGAGCAGGGGATTGTACACGCCTTATACACCCTCTTTCAAAATAGACATCATTTCGGGAGTAGTTCACACTGTTTTAAAAACGTTTGACAGAAAAAAAAGCTTAGTACTCAAAAGTAACCCTTTAAAATAATGAGTGAAAACGACTGCGTATAAGAATATACGAACAATTACATGTATTAAAAATATCAGCCATTGTAGTTATCCACGTTTATTTGAATTTCAAACAGGTAATGAAACTTGAATCTATTGCTTAAAACCCCCAAAACAAAATTTACAATAAGATGTACTTGACAAAAACAGCAAAGGTCTGAGAAGAGCAGAGAATTGCAAGAGCACAAAGATAGATTTATAGGCAATTTTCTTAAATATTAGTGGTCTTATTGTTCAAATTCGTATTCGGGGATGCAGTTTAATTTCTGGAGGAATCTAGAAAGCAATTTTTTGGCAAAAAAATCAAAAGGTTAATGAGAATAAGGAATCCACAACGTTAGATTTTTTTCATGACAGCGTCCAAACCCGAAAGCCCTGAATTGTAAAGGAGTCTTGGGGATAAACATGTTCATTCACATTAACAATATTCGCCAGATCTTTCGCCTTTTGACTTGTTCCATTTGCCAAACTTGAGAAAACGCCTTTCAGAAGGAAGAAACAAGTCCAGGAAATCATAGGATCTGCAATAATCCAGTATACATTATGTACAAAGGTTCATACCAGAAAATGAGTTCAAAAAAAAACAATTGAAAATGAATCAGAAATTGGATAAAAAATGTTACTTACATGTGTTTTAATGAAAAGATAATTTTAGGTTAAATCATTATAACTAAATTATTGAAAAGCGACTTTTGTTTCTTTCCGAGCACCAGACATTATTTATTAAACGACCCTTCTATAAGGTGACCTACCGATGTCCTCTGGTCCCCCTACTATTGTAATATATGAGGTGACCTCTAGTACCCCTACTGATGTACAATATACGATGACATCTGGTCCCCCTACTGATGTGCAATATAAAGTGGCTTCTGATCCCCTTACTGATGTATAATATAAGGTGACATCTGGTCCCCCTTCTGATGTACAATATGAGGTGACCTCTAGTCCTCTTACTTATGTATAATATAAGGTGACCTCTGGTCCCCTTACTGGTCCCCTACTGATGTACAATATGAGGTGACCTCTGGTCCCCCTACTTATGTACAATATAAAGTGACCTCTGGTCCTTCTGCTGATGTACAATATAAGGTGACCCCTGGTCCCCCTCCTGATGTACAATATAAAGTGTCCTCTGATCCCCTTAATGATGTGCAGTATAAGGTGATTTCTGGTCCCCCTTCTGATGTTCAATTGAAGATGACCTCTGGTCCCCCTACTGATATACAATAAAAAGTGGCCTCAGGTTCCCCTACTGATGTACAATATAAGATGTCCTCTGGTCCCCTTCTAATGTATAATGTAAAGTGACCTCTGGTCCCCCTGCTGATGTACAATATAAGGTGAACCTGGTCCCCCTCCTGATGTACAATATAAAATGTCCTATGATCCCCTTAATGATGTGCAGTATAAGGTGACTTCTGGTCCCCCTTCTGATGTTCAATTGAAGATTACCTCTGGTCCCCCTACTGATATACAATAAAAAGTGGCCTCAGGTTCCACTACTGATGTACAATATAAGATGTCCTCTGTTCCCCTTCTAATGTACAATGTAAGGTGACCTCTGTTCCCCTGCTTATGTACAATATAAGGTGACCCCTGGTACCCCTGCTGATGATCAATATAAAGTAACTTCTCATCCCCTTACTGATGTACAATATAAGGTGACCTATAGTCCCCCTTCTGGTGTTAAATATAAGGTGACCTCTGGTCCCCCTTATGATGTACAATATAAAGTGGTCTCTGGTCCCCCTATTGATGTACAATATAAGGTGACCTCTGGTCCCCCTTCTGATGTAAGATATAAGGTGACCCATGGTCCCCCTGCTGATGTAAAATATAAGGGGAACTGTGATCATCTTACTGATGTTAAATATAAGGTGACCTCTGGTCCCTCTACTTATATACAATAAAAGGTGACCTCTGGTCCCCCTACTTATGTACAATATAAGGTGACCTCTGGTCCTTCTGCTGATGTACAATATAAGATGACCTCTGGTCCTACTACTGATGTACAATATAAGGTGTCCTCTGGTCCCCTTATTGATGTTCAATATAAGGTGACCTCTGGTTCCTCTACTGATTTACAGTACAATATTAGGTGACCACTAGTCTCCTTAGTAATGAAAAATATCGGGTGACCTCTGGTCCCCGTAATGATGTACTATATAAGGTGTCCTCTGGTCAACCTACTGATGATCAATATAAAGTGTCCTCTCATCCCCTTACTGATGTACAATATAAGGTGACCTCTAGTCCCCTTTCTGGTGTTAAATATGAGGTGTCCTCTGGTCCCGCTACCGATGTACAGTACAATATTAGGTGACCACTAGTCCCATTACAATATAAGGTGACCTCTGGTCATCCTTCTTATGTTTAATATAAGGTGACCTATGGTCCCCCTACTGATGTACAATATAAGGTGACCATAGGTACCCCTGCTGATGTACATATGTGACCTCTGGTCATCCTTCTGATGTTTAATATAAGGTGAGCTCTGGTCCCCCCTACTTATGTACAATATAAAGTGACCTCTGGTCCCCCTACTGATGTTCAATATAAGGTGAACTCTGTTCCTCCTACTGATGTACAATATAAGGTGACCTCTGTTTCCCCTACAGATGTATAATATAAGGTGTCCTATGGTCCCCTACAGTTGTATAGTATAAGGTGTCTTCTGGTCCCCTTATTGGTGTACAATATAAGGTGTCCTCGGGTTCCTCTACTGATGTACAATGTACAATATAAGGTGTCCTCTGGTCCCCTTATTGGTGTACAATATAAGGTGACCTCAGGTCCCTCTACTGATGTACAGTACAATATTAGGTGACCACTAGTCCCCATATTAATGTTAATATCGGGTGACCTCTGGTCCACGTACTGATGTACAATATAAGGTGTCCTCTGGTCCCCCTACAGATGTATAGTATAAGGTGTCCTCTGGTCCCCCTATTGATATACAAGAGAGGACCTCAGGTCCTTCTGCTGATGTACAATATAAGATGACCTCTGGTCCTACTACTAATGTAAAATATAAGGTGACCCCTGGTCCCCCTACCGATGTACAATATAAGGTGTCCTCTGGTCCCCCTACAGATGTATAGTATAAGGTGTCCTCTGGTCCCCCTATTGACATACAAGAGAGAACCTCAGGTCCTTCTGCTGATGTACAATATAAGATGACCTCTGGTCCTACTACTAATGTAAAATATAAGGTGTCCTCTGGTTCCGCTACAGATGTACAGTACAATATTAGGTGACCACTAGTCCCCGTACAATATAAAGTGACCTCTGGTCCTTCTGCTGATGTACAATATACGATTACTTCTGGTCCCCCTACAATGTAAGGTGACCTCTGGTCTCTCTACTGATGTACAGTACAATATAAGGTGTCCTCTCGTCCCCCCTACTGATGTACAATATAAGGTGACTTCGCCCCCTTACTTATGTACAATATAAGGTGTCCGCGAGTCTCCCTACTGATGTACAGTACAATATTAGGTTACCTGTAGTCCCCTACTGATGTACAATATAGGGTGACCTCTGGTCCCCCAAATGATGTACGATATAAGGTATCCCCAGGTCCCCCCCTATTATGTGCAATAAAAGATTACCTTTGGACCCCTATTGATTTAAAATGTAGGGTGACCTCTCATCCCCTTACTGATGATGTACAATATAAGTCGACCACTGGTCTCCCTAATAATGTTAAATATAAGGTGGCCTCTGGTCCCCCTACTGATGTACAATGTAAGGTGATCTTTGGTCCCCCGATTGATGTACAATACCTCTGGTCACCTTTTATTACTTTCACGTTTCTGCTAATATATATTATAGAAAGTTGATCTTTATAATGTTATAAATATGATTATTTTGGAGTAAGACAAAGAAAATTGTCTATCATATAAAATTCAATTAATATATAAGGTGACCTGAGGTCTCCGTATTGGTATCGATGAATTTACTTTTGTGCCTTTAATGCCTGGAGAGTTCCTAGAATGTTTTATTACTACGCAATATGACGAACTATTTGCGGGGGACCCCAGGTCCTAGTTGAGCGTACGTTTTATCCTTCTGCCATTGATATCTCCAGGAGAACCACAAAATGAAGCTCATGGTTGAGAAGCCAACAATTCCTGTGGACTTTGGAAACGGGGATGCATTTGCCCGAAAGTCACTATCCACTCAGGACTAGGAAACCAACCAAAGATAAGAATTTGAAAGCGAAATGTTTGACTTTTGTGATTAGACATAGACAAGTGAATATGCATGTACTAAACAATATATTATTAACGCATTTTCTAGTACTAGTATTAAAGAATGAATTGAATTTGTTTTTCATTTGCATGAAGTGTTGATCAATATATAACTAAAAATAATTGCTTCAGTCTTCTTGACCGGGTAACACGGCGGTTGTTTATATATTTATCAATTCTTTATTTTCAAAAAGAAAATAAGTAGATGTACTGTGTATATCTACACGAACATACAGAGGCCTGTTCTTTGTGAACAGAGATTATGAGGCTGAAACACAAGGTGAAAAAAGAAGAATACAATGTAATAGGAATTCTTTACACCAATGAACGATTTATTAAGGTTAGATTATATATATATATATGTACACTTAAATTATAATTTGATTTAATTTTAGAACATACACGTAATTCAGAGTTTCAAAAAAATTAACCTGTCACTTTAAATTAAAAAAAAAAAAAACTTACCTATAATAAAAAAAAACAGGTAACTATTACAAATCACTTCATGTCCTTACCTTATCTCTCTAAAGGCTTCCTTTGTATTTGTTTGTGTACGTGTATAATCATGTGATTTGAGGTAAAATATCGTTTAGGGTATCTTAACTGCATTGTTTAGTGGTTTTCTACTTGCTGATTGGCTAAAGAAGTGGTTAGATGGTTAACAGTTTCAAGTAGGTCATAATTTATCTTCATATGTGCATGTATGTGCCAACTGATTGCATTTTTTTTATTTAGGTATTTGCTTTTATATGGATCTAATTTAAAAAGGGGGGTTGCATATTATATATTGAGTGGGTAAATTAACTTATACCCTCCCCAATAAGATCACATAATTTTTTTCTTTAATTTCTAGTCCATATAGTTAAGCTGCGAGGGTTTGTGTTTTGCCTCCCAACAGTTTTGACAACAACAAAAGAAATCAAAACTGCTTAATGGTTGTGCTGATCAGGAATTTTCGCGCTCTCTGATTGGTCTAGACGCTCTTTCCTGAGGTGTACCTTAGAGTGAATTCACCTCAAATAAAGTTCCGGGAGGTTTATTCGGTTAAAAAGTTAAGAAAGTATTAAAGAAAGAATTATTTTGCAAAAATGAAAACCACATAACCAAACAATTTTATCCATATGAAAGTTGAAGTAATTCTGAATCAATCATTTTGAAGACAGCCATTTTAAAGTTTAATCATCAGCAGGAGTTTTCAAGGTAACGTCATTTTTATGTGTTCTAAAAAGTCACAATATTTTCATTTTGTCTTTGAAGTCCTTTATGACATATATTTAGACATTTTAAATGAAATGTCTGTTTTCTAGAAAGCTGATTTGCATATGAGTACTTTTTTTCAAAATTTATGCACTAATGTTGATGATTTTGGAGATTTTCTGTTTGTATTGTTTACTTTATAAAAATCCATAGATCTATATCTGAAGACAAAAACCTCACAAACAGGTTTTTGAAAATGTAAACAAAACTTCAATAGAATAAATGTATTGGCTTTATTTTATATTGTTTATATCACAATAATTTTGCTAGAAATTGAGCTTTAAAATACAGTTTTGTTAAAATACATTCTGATTGCACACACAAGCACTCTGACATCAAAAAGATGCTTGAGTTTCTGATTGACAATGTCTATGTGGTTTTTGAAGACCGGGTCTTCCAACAATCTATTTGAATTCCCATGGGTACCAATTGCGCCTGATTGCGCTCCATTATTAGCAGAGCTATTTTTGTATTCATATACAGCACAATTTATTCAAAATCTTATGCGTGAAAAGATGAAACCACTTGCTGTGGCCTTCAACTCGACATTTAGATACATCGACGACGTATTGTCAATTAACAATCTTATGGTAATTTTCATTACTACGTCGATACGATATATCATGGTGAGCTTGAGATAAAAGATACCACAAAGTTTGACACACCTGTTTCATTCTTTTATTTGAAAAAAACGTTAATGGTAATCCAACAACCAAGCTCAATGATAAACATGATGGCTTTAACTTTTCTATCGTCAACATTCCTTATTTATGCAGCAATATACCTTCATCACCTGAATACAGAGTTTCTATCTCTTAGTTGATTCGATACGCAAGAGCATGCTCTACGTATGAACACTTTCTAAATCAAGGTTATTTGTTGACAGGCAGGTTGATGGGACAGGGGTGTCGGCTGTCTCGTTTGGGGTCATCGTTTCGTGGGTTCTGTGGTCGGTGCGGTGGCCTTGTAAGCAGGTACAGTTTATCATTGAGTCAAGTGCTGACTGACGATTTTCATACTGGTTGTTAGTTCATTATATATACACTGAATTGACAACGGATTTTTCCGTTATTTCCCAATAATGACAAGGAGTACACGGCGGGTGTGACTGGTTTGCAGGGGATGCCCACTCCCCCATGGCACCTGATCCCACCTCTGATATTTTTAAGGTCTGTATTTGCTCTGCTCCTATTTTGTATTGTTTTATGGACTTTGATATTGAATACTATTTGTTATCTCAATATCCTTCATTCCAAATGCCAATTGTGAAATTCCGAAAATACAACTAAAAAGAGAGCGTAGTTAATGTACATATTTTCTACCCAAAAAATTATTTATTTAAATTAACTATAAAAAAATCAATTTATGAATGTTAATTACTTTAACATTTTTTAAAAATTCTATTTAAATAATAATATAAATATAATTTGAAAACAAAGTTTTTCTTATGACAAGTTCTTATGACACGATGAAAATTTGCATAAAAATGAGAAATTTCGAAAATAGGCCTATTTCGTGACCTCACTTTGACCTCTGTTTATTCTAAATCTTAGAACCAATACCCATTTTGTGGCAGTGGTGACAACAGGTTTTTATTAGGGATGTCAACGAATATTCGAATATTCGAATATTCATTCGATGAGTTGATATTCGAATATAAATTTGTGATGCGAATATTCGTTTTTAAGTATACAAGCATTAAAAAAGAGAGAAAAACCTGGCAAGTTTCATTAGAAATTGAATCAAGTTTGTACCAAAGTAAAAAAAAAAACACTCCTCTTGGATTACCTTAAAGGTGTGAAGAGTGTATATATTAGAGTAATTTATCTATTTGTTCACTTAATTAGTGGTATAATAGTTTACAGTACTAACAATCAGCTTGTATTGTTGTAAGGACCCAGTTTTACAGTAAACACACAGACTTCTTGTTTATGTTAATATCATTAAAATCATTATCAGGAAATTATAATTAGCAAAAAGTAATTGCTTTTAATATTTCACCGTTAGATAATTGTTCTGCTTGGTATAAATTTGTAGGAGTTATCAGTGAAGACTTTAGTAAGACGATCAATTAATCTGGAACATATTTAAGAATCTTTTGAATTTTCAAAAATCAATCATTACATTTGGGATATATACTATCTGGTATTCAATAATATTTTTAAAAATGTATAATTGCTGTGAATTTTCCGAACTCTACACAAGTTTTTATTCTAAAATAATGGCATTTTACCTATACTGCTTGACAGGAGAGTGAAGATATATGTTTAATAATGCAAAATGTATTTGGTTTATCGAATATTCGAATATATTCGAATAGTCCTATCGAATATTCGAATATCAACTATTGACAATTTTGACATCCCTAGTTTTTATGGATAAAATGTTAGATCATTCTGAAAGACACCCAAAATAGGGGGACAAATACTGGTCTTACCCTCTTTTGTCCTTTGTTGAATGTGTTTTAATCATCAGATAAAGAAGTAAATGAAACATTTATTTTTTATTTTTAAAGTTCATGGCTATCGTGTTGATGAAATATATGGCGGGTCTATTTAATGCAAATACGAACGACAAAATGTAAATAATAATTGTTTAAATATGAGATATGATATGAACATCTTTTTTGAAAATTTCCAGCTAACGCGCTTCATGAAATATACTGGGTAAGTGTCATAAGTTCATATCCTCATGAATTTTCTTTTAAATAAAAACGAAACTACATGACTCTTTATATATAATTATGCAACGGAAAGGACTAAAACTGTCCTGAGCAAAATGAGCAAATAAATGCAACTCGTGTTAGTTATCTGTCGGGATTTCCTTAATTTCTGTCAATTAGGAAATTGAGTATGATATACTTATTGTACGTAAGTATTGTTGCTTTTATACGACTTACTAGAATCCCAGAAACTGTTTACTTGCCTTTGCTTCCTTTTTATTTACGTTGGGGAGGAATTCGTGTTTGGTCTCGCACATGAAGTATTCACAGTATATTGATTTTATATACAATCTATAATATTTATTTTTTTTCGTGGAATTGTTCAGTAACAAAGTAAAGATCATTTAAGACAATGAATGAAAATTAATATTTTAACAATAAATGGAAGAAATTTTCTGAAGTAACTGAAAATTAACAACCCTGATCTTATATTTTAAAAATATATTAATTAAATATGATTTACTGAAGAAACAACCATTCTGTTAGCTTTGGATCAAAGATTAGATTAATATTTTGCATTTTTTAATCATTAAAATACTTTATTCCTTCATTAAAACCCACCAAAGAACGGTCATTTCATTTTGTATGATTTTGTATCTTATATCTACTGAGTAAATCATTTCAATGTTAAGCATTTGATTGACCATAGTCTGTAAGAACTTTAAATGCAAAATGCAAAACATAATCTTTTGAAAAGAAGGGGGTATAACATGAATGAAAACAATATTTTTTTTGGTCAAAGATAGAGATAATGAGCTTAAGCTGAACTTGTTCCCAAAATAAAACGGTCATATTGAATCTAATTTAAATCATAGCTTTGTGTTATTGACTTCTTGAACTCAAAAATTTCATTAATTTTTAGTGTATGTTACTTTCAGCTTTTTAGAAATTTCACGCAGAACTCTTACTTCAAAACTATTTATTAAAATTCAATTTTTTTAACATATTTAATTCCAACAATGTTAATGTTTTAACATTCAACGAAAAAATTGCTCAAAAAGCTACAAAGAAACAAGATTTGTGAGGGACTATTTCTTGTGGTGGAAGGATATTTAGCATATAATTCTGCAAATCTGCACATTTATTAAATTTAATATCTTGGAACTTTAGCCTCACATACTTTTAGCCAGGGGAATATTTTCCCTTATGATATTGCTAGGAATATGTAATATAGGTCTTAATCTATCTTTTTAGAACAAGTTACACACCTTTCTTCAACAAACTTTGCCAAAAAAATGAAGATATGTAAAATAAGGCAAGATAAAATTTACACCCACCATTTTTTTTGCCTGAAAATCACATATTTTGACCAATATTTCAAAATCAAAATCACTGACCCCAACTTTTTCTTTCATTATTTAAAGTACTCGATACTTGTGACTGATCAGCACTTAAGTCGTAAAAAGCTTGATTTAAGAAAATGTTTTATTACCCCAATTATGTTACTTTTTCGTGCAAAAAGGTCACACAATAAATTACGCGCATTAATTTGCAAGATTTGTTCAATGATAAATATTATTCAAAACATTTTACGTGAAATAAAATCATATCTATTGCCATGGTTACATCTGAAAAAATATGATAAAGGTTAAAGTAATTAACCAAAGAATTAATATTTAAGTGCAAAAAAGTCAACTTCATTGTACCGAGGATCAGTAAGATGAACACTGACCCCCTATTTTTTCTGCGATTTTGAGTCACTCGGTATGAGTAGTTATACAAAATATACTTCTCAAAAAATCCTTGATTTAACAAATTTCACGAGTGACATACTTTTAATAAAAATGCAATAAATATAAGAAAAATCCCTCATAAAAGTGCTAAAAACCAGCATTTTTCTGAATTTAAAAAAAAACCCTTAAACAATAGCATAAAGGCAGGATTTCTCTCATATTTTTTGTATTTGAAAATTAATCAAATGTTCACAGAATCAAGAACACAATATCACTAAGAGATAAGTGGTATCCGTGAGATTAAATTTGATCGTTTTATATGAGGCAAGGTCATTACCTTTTCTCTGGACATTAAGGTCATACGCAACGTAGTTTCAACTTTATTTGGTTCTTCCTTGGAGTTGAAGAGTTCCACTGAATGAAGGACTTCTGTGCAATACTTTAAATGTCTATACATGGATTTGCGCGCCTCTTCTAAAACAACTTTATATTAGAAACATCTGGAATTTATGTTTTTAAATTTTTGTACATTTTTCTCTGAAAAATGCAAAAATTTTCACAATTTGATATCTTTTCAAAATCCCTGGTAACACATGCTGAATTTTTGTCTAGGAACATGTAATGGTATTATAAGTTTAAAGAATATCTTGAAAAATTATCAGTAGGTACAGTGTAAGGTGCGTTGCGTATGTCCTTAAGAATAAAAAAAATAGTGTTGCCAATCATGCGATCCCTTCTCGTATTTTTTTCATAAAAAGATACTACCATATGTAATTAATACCAAATTTACATAATTAATTTAACTATCCGAATTTTCTCTATTCTAAAATTTTAAGGATGTATATAAGTTATATTTATATGCTTCCTACATTTTTTTTTCTTATTTTCATACATGGTAGAATTTTCACAAAAAGATACAAAATGATACAAAAAACAACAAGTTTGATCGTTTTCTAAGAGAGAAAAAAGACTTTTGACAGATTCTTATCTCAGATTTGCCCTCCGATATGAAGCTTTTAAAAGCTTAAATAGTTCTTGTTTGTTTTGAAAATCATAATTATTTGATATATTTTGAAACTAAACACGTTATCACTAATTTACTCACATTTAAAAATGTCTTCAAAGCTTTGATTGTGTAAAAAAAATATAAGTAATTTTAATATTCTATAATAATTTTGAGAGGCAAAAATGAAGATATTTTCATACGCCATCATTCCGCCAAAAATATAGTTCCCGAAAGTTTTCAATGCGGATTTCCTTTTCTATTTAAAGTTGTTCAATTGTGACGAGGAAAGAAAAACATTGTCTTTTAAATCTCTTAAACCTAAATATGTATGGCATATCAGCAAATATACCTTGAAACTTTCATCTAGTCAAAAACCAGTGAGAGAAGAATCCTACCTGAATGAAACCCCAAAAGTTTGGACAAGACAATATAAATGGAATTTATTACTGACAGCTATGGATGAATTAGAAATTACGTCTATAATTATCTTATTATCCACAAATACTTGTAAACATGATCCCACCCCCGAAAATACACCCGGGGTCAATGTTTTTTTTTTAATCCGGTTTTTTTTTCGTAAAAAGGTAACTTCATTTTAATTAGGCTTAATTTTGTACTGTATGTCTGTCTTTCTGTTTGTCTGCAAAAACTTTAACCTCATTCATAACTATTGAGAAGTTGGAGCTATGGATTTCTTATGTTGCATACTTGTTACAATGCTTTTCTTTGGGAATAAAAATATTTTTGACCTTTGACCCTGGGGTTTGATCAAATTCTGCAAGACTTTATCCTCATTTTTTCTTGGTCATTAAAATTAAATAGTTGGTTTTCAACTTCACTTTAAAAATGACGTTCCATATGCATTAATATGTTTGACCTTCTGACCTTAAATTTTCAGCTGGACCCACTTTAAAAAAACACATACACACACATACAAACCTATAACTTGTGCACATTTAGTATTAAGGCCTACATATCTCACGTGTATTGATTTTGACGAGGCCTTCCGTTGCATAGCAACAATGTTGACCTTGGGACCTGTCCCTCTTGTTTGATCTAATTTAGAAAATCTTTACCCTTGGTCATAACTTTTGAACAGTAAGGGCTTATTCTGCATTTCTTATGACAAGGCCTCCACCTTGGTACATTTAATTTGACCCTTTGACATTGACCTCAAATTTTGACCCACATAAAAAGTTATCTTTACCATTACATTTTGGGCTTTAATAATTCACAGCTATGTTCCTATTCATTGAGGACACGCCCTTTCTTTTGGAAACAACATTTTTACTTATTTGATCTAGGAACTTGGATTGCATATGAGAAACTTCAGCCTTTGTCAAAACTGTCTAATGGGCATCAGTGTTTCATAGACGTCGTGTTGTGTTATAAAAAGAAATATGCTATTTTAATAAAATATGAATTTCAGCGTTTATTTTTAATAAGTATATTGGGATAGACATGTAAAACACAAACAATATACAAAATCACCATCCTGAAATTAATCGTCCATATTCTTGATAAATACGAAAACGTACCATATCTTTTATAATTCATTGATTAAAAATATCTATTTCGGTTGAGATGAAAAATTTAAAAGCACTCAATAGCCTTTACTTATTTACGTAAGGTGGTTTTTGAAGGGAAATAGGAAAGCAAGGAAAAATCATTGGATATAAATATTGCTTGGTAGGACATAAATCAATATTTCTATGACGTCAAAAACATAGTGCTATTATTATTTTGTTTTACAAAAAAAAAATTCAGTGACAATTTTGGTTAATCAACAGATAAAAAAGCAAGTCAAACATTTATCTTGATTTATAAAACTTCATGGCTATCGCTTTACATATGCCGTGTCTGTTCAATGTAAATATGTAAATGATTATGTAAATAATAATTAAGCAAATATCAGATATGATATCATTCTAACTTTTGAAAAATCTTACATCCTTCATTAAATATACTAGGTAAAGTGGCTTGTCCTATTTGATTTCAAAAAGTGAAATTTCTTGTAAAGAAAAACGAAACTACATGTATACAGATATATTTAGAGATTATCCATATCAAAATTACAGGATGTAAATGAGCAACCATACGAATGCAACTTTCTTATCGTGTAGAACTTTCTGTCAATTTCAATTCGAAAAAGTATAGTTCAGTAATTTTACTTAAGTATTACTTAATGGATATGACTTATTCGATCTCAAAAACTTAAGAAATTGTCTTTTGCTATCTTTTTATTTAACTTAAGGAAGAATTCTTGACTATTCTTTTTCAAGGAATTTAAAATATCATAATTTTCTTTCCTTCTCTTAATTTAACAACTTTAATTTATTTGAAGAAATTGCGGCGTTAGAAAATATATCTTTTTCAACTTTTCAGATTTATTAAGAATAATGAATTTAAAGGAATTTTTAAACAAACTATGACTAGCAGAAATTTTCCGAAGTGACTGAAGTGCGCTATGAACTTTAGTTTTAAAATATATTAATTAAAATATATAAATATATCAAATCAATATTTTAAAAAATTGAAATTCAAAGCATAAAAAATAATAACTCTCCTTAAAAAATAAGAAAAATAGAGGAAATTTGGTTTAGTCAACTTCTATTTTAGTTCAATTATTAATTTAAATTTGAAAATGCAAAGCATCTATAATGGACCATATTGATAATATATTTCAAAAAAAAGAGAAAAAAGGGAGTGATTAGAAATAGTATTTAGTGACCTTGCTCTGACCTTATTCCTTGAATAAAATATTAAAATTTTATCTTACTGGCTTAATCTTGAGTCTCTAAAATTTCATTAATTTTCATTAATTACACTAAACATGAGAAGAATCCCTCCTAAAAGTAAATTTTCATAAAAACAAGTACATAAATCAAAACAACCTCAAAACTCATAAGAGAGAATACAAAATGAACTTTATTCCTGACAGAAGGGTTAGACTATACTTATCTTACCCACGAGCACTTGTAAACAGGGACATCTCTATGCCCCCAAAAGTACACCCTTGGTCAAAGGATTTTTTGTGCGATTTCTGTCATAAATAATTCTTTGGAGAAAATCAACGTAAAATACCCCGGTAAATATTTTATCTTTTTTATTTTCCATGTGATATACGTTGTAAAGTTGTGTTAGGAATTAATGACTGAAGACGGATGAAATAAATATCCTCTAACCTTGGGTGCATATTGGGGGAGAATGGGTGTAGAGGTTGGTGTCCAGAGGCCCAAGTGATTTTTTTCCTTGAAATAGTTTTTCTATGTGCTGTGTCAATTTATCGTGTTGAATACATGTAGTATTTTCAGTCTAATTTGTTAGTTAAATTATATGAAAGAAGGTGTTATAATAGAAATAAATTATCAAAAGAGAGCTTATTAAAATCCTAAATTATTTTTCTTCATGAACCCAAAAGATTCAGCATGAAATGTTTATCATTTAACATTGTAGATGACCAATATTGCTTAATCATTAAAAACAGCAACAGAGAATCAAGATTCCTTCAAAGATGCCCAAAATTATTTTAAAAGCTGGGCACCTGAGCGACAAAGAATTCTCATGGAGTTAAAAACTATAAGAGATGAAATTCAACAACAAGCTAAGATTCATTCCATTGGAAACATCACATATTCCAGTTTCGGGCTTAAAGACGGGATACTAAGTATTGCAGGCATAGCGATGGCCCCAGTCACTTTTGGGACTTCTTTCATTTTAACAATGACCGGGATTGCTACGGGTGTGACTTCCGGTGTCGCGGGGCTTACTCATGAAGTAGTCAAAATTGGAATAGTAAAAAAAACACTGTAATCAGGCAAAAGCACATTTGGAAAAACGTGAGACAACGTGCAAAGAAATGAAACGAATAATTAATTTGCTAGAACAGGATATTGACCCTAAAATGAATGATAGTAATACATTGGAAATTTCACAGGTATGTCAAGGTGTAAAACAAGCAGGGGCCGCCGCAGCTCTGGGCAAACGCATTTTTGATTTGGTGGAAAAGTCAAGTGCTTTGGGTGTCCATCGTATCACAGGAAACGCAGACGAGGTTGCTAAGTTGTTGCGTCTTGGAACAGCATTGGACGACATTGCTACAACAGCAGCGAAAAGTGTATCTAAAGGAGTCACCAAACTGTCTACAGAGGCCCTAAGTACTCTGGCGGCCATTGGAATCATCATTGATTTGGGATCTTTAATTTGGAATGCAGTCGACTTGTCGAAAATCGAAAAGGGCCAACTGTGCGCTGAGGCAGAGAAGCTTCAAAAAGTTATCGAGCAAATGCAACAAGACTATATGACGTTTTAAATGAATGTTTCTCGTGACATAAAGCTTTGAAATTTGTTATTGATAAGTTTATCAGACTACTTATCTTTGTAAAATAACATTATTAAATACAATGTCACATATATATGTATCTACTTAAAGGAATACTGTTTTTTAATTTGTTGAGTTATTTAAAAAAAAAATAGTTTAACAGGAAATGCAGATGAGGTTGCATGCCCGGTTGTTCCGCCTTGGTACAACATTTGACGACATTGTTCCTTCAGCAATGAAAGATACTAGTATTTCCAAAGGGAGCATCAAACTCTATTGGACATTGATTAAGGATCATTAATTTGGAATGCAGTCAACTTGTCTTAAATCTAAAAGGGCCAACAATGCGCAGAGGCAGAGAAATTCCAAAAACTTATCGAGCAAATGCAACACGAACAAACTAAATTCGAGAATCTGTGTCAATCGCTGAAGGAAAAATGAAGAGAATACACTGACTAGGGAGGGGGCTTGAGGGGTGAGGCACTTTAAGAGGGGCGGGAGTGTCATGGGGAGTTACGGTATAAATTTAATTGAACCTCAAAATCAATAGTGGTCTTCCTTAGACCTAGATGTGGTATAAAATGTCATTGCTAAAGCTCAAAGGCTTCTTGACATATCGCGTGGAAACGAAAGTGTTACAGAAAGACGGAACCAGAAAGACCGAAATTGATATCCCCCACTTTCAGCAGGGGACAAAATTGTCAGAGATTTGATTGTATACCAGTTGGTGGATAAACCACTCAAACAGACGAAAGTGATTTTAATATTGGTCATTGTCTACACGGTTCGTTTCGATATAGTGGAGTTGTGGTTCATGATATTATCATTTTTTTAAGTTTATTCAGAATATAGCTTTGGGCAATACAGGCCATAAGTTTACAAAATGACAAATGTGACATACAACATAAAATACAATCGACTCTCAATGAGTCTAACCTTGGGGGGGGGTGAAACCTCAGTTCCACTCATTTATAGAATACAATTATAATGATTTTGGATAAATATACAACAATGCTGTTTTGATATACAGACATCTGTTAATAAGAGAGATTACACAGATAGAAATTATATGTAGGGCAACCTGATAAATATTCTTTACGTAACATTAGGGCATGATGCATATACATTGTATTTCCCTAAACCAACCAAAGTAGATATATGCTGTTTGTACCTAATAATTGAATTAATTCAAATGTACTTGGTGATCTGTAATAATATTCATTTATATATTTCTTTCTTAGATATAGATATCTAGGACATTGGAGAATGAAATGAAATTCATCTTCTATTTGATGACTATCACAAACATCGCATATTCCATCTTCTCTGGTACCTTCCGCATTCTATGTTAAGATAGTGCGACGAAAGTCTGATGCGGGAAATATGCTTTTAAAAATAACTTTGAAAAGGTGTTGTTAAATAGGGCTGCATTTTACAGAAATCAGATTGGACAATGTGCTTATTACTGGGGTTTGAATAATCTTGATAGAATTGCAAATAAAATATATTGTTTGTCGAGTAAATATCATGCACGGGGGAGGGGGCTTAGAGAATGGGTGAGGGTGTATTGGTCTCCTCCTTAAAATAGCATACATTAGAAAATTGAAACTCAGAAGCAAAGCTTACTTGAAGCTAATGTCTATAAGTAAATAATAACATAAACAAAAGATATAAATCGATTTTTTGAAAATGTAAAACAATCTGGGAAAAATGTTCATGTCTGCAATAGTTTTCTTTGAAATAAAAACAAAACTATTTGTATATATAAATAGATAATACATATAAAAGTTACATGACGTTGATAAGCAAATGAATGCATCTAGTATTACATGTGGTTAACTGTGGGGATTTCCGAGTGGGTGTAAGAATTTTCTGTCGAATTAGGAATATATAATACAGTTATTTTAAGTACATATTACTGCAATTGTATGTCTTATTCAAATCTCAGAAACTTAAGAACCTGTCTTTTTTTTTTACCTTGAAAAGGGACTGTCTCGTGTCTGGTTTCTTACAAAATGAAAACATTAGAGTATATTCGTATTAATTAATGTTAATTTATATAGTGGAATTATGAAGTTAGAAAATATATGTTTTTCTACTTCACAAGATTATTAAGGAAAATGAATTAAAATTAAAATTAAAATAGAATATTTAAACAATGACTAGAAGAAATGTAAATAAAACATTAGTGTATATATTTTTTTAAATTCATTGCTATCTCTTTAAATGAAATATACGCCGGGTCTATTCAACGTAGATAATAATGAAAATATGTAAACAATAATGATGTAAATATAAGATATATGATATGCTATTTAAAGAGCTCCAGGAACTATATTGGGTAAAGTGTCTTAGCTCATGTTCGCATAATTTTCAAAAATTGAATTTTCTTGAAAAGAAAAACGAAACTACACATGTAAAATTAAGTATATATAACGCATGTGAAAGTTAAAGGACGTAAATAAACGAACACAGGGTTCTAGTTATCTTTCCGGATTTCCTTATAGTGTAGAAAAATTTTCTGTCAATTTTAATTAGGAAAGTATAGTACAGTTATTTAGCGTAAGTATAACATGAGTATGACCTATTCGAATCTCAACCACTTAAGAAATTTCGTTTGCTAACTTTGTATTTATTTAGGGAATCTTGTCTGCCTTTCTTTTTTTCAAAATTCAAAGTATATTATTTATACAATTATGTCCTGTAAATTTAATGGTAAAGGATTTAAAATATCACAATTTCTTTCCCTCTCATAATTTTACAACTTTAATTAATTTGATGGAATTGCGGCGTGAGAAATAAATCTTTTTCTTTACTTAGTAGGATTATTAAGAACGATGAATTTAAATTGGGAAAAAAAAACTTTTTCCAAAATTAAAACGGTCAAATTAATCTAGATAAAAGAACTATATGCGGTATATTGCATATGTGTGCCCCCACTAAAGTCATCAAATTTTGAAAACTTCCTGAAATGTGCTGAATTCAATAAATTGTACGAGAAATATAAGTTAACAGAAAATATTATAGTTCCAGAGCAGTGTATTCACAATTTCTGTTTTTATGACGTCACAAACTAGTCCGATTTTATATCCTTTTCCAGAAAGAGGACAAAATGGACAAAATTTCAACAATTTAAGCTTTAAAAATTATAGAGCGCATGTGTGTTCAGGAACAATATTGACATATTTCATTGATATTATCATTCTACACATTATATCAAAATATTTATCCTGAACACACATGCGCTCGGTGACTTTTATTCAAAATTTCGACGAAATATGTACATTTTTCTGCAAAATTCATAAAAAACTGAAATTACGTCATATTTGTGACGTCATTACGTACATATGACGTCATTACTTATGAAATTATTCTGTGCTTTGAAGTCAGCATATATTCCCCTGTTTAAGGACTTAATTAAATATTTCTCCATCAAAGTTTGATTTTGGGGGGCAAATGTTGGTTAATACCGCATATAGTTCTTTGACCAAGAACAAGGTTGATAATTGATAACATCGATAACATCGCTTAGTTTTATTGACTTCTTGGATTAAATCTCTGAAAGTTTTATTAATTTTTAAGTAAAATAAACTTATTAATAAGAATTCCTTTTGAATGGATGAAACCCAGCATTTTTCTAATATTAAAAAATAAAGCAATATTGGATTCATGAAAACAACCCCAAAACTCGGAAGAGGGAATAGAAAATGTGCTTCATTCTTGATAGAAGGACTAGATTATACCTTTCTCACTACAAGCAATTGTAAACAAGAACAACCCTGTGCCCCCGAAAATATACTGTAAACCAACTTTTATTCGCGACGACTTTATTTCGCGATTTGCCGGGGATAAACCAGTTTGCGACGATTAATTTTCGCGATAAAGCATATAAAGGTTTTTTTTTTTTAGACACATAGACTTTAAGAACTGGTTCGCGGCGAGAAATATTCGCGATGACGAGGCTCTCGCAAACTTCGCGAAAATTTCTCGCACGCGAATAAAAGTTGGTTTACAGTACCTTTGGTCAAAGGATTTTTCGGTCATAAATTACTGTAAATCAACTTTTATTCGCGTGCGAGAAATTTTCGCGAAGTTCGCGAGAGCCTCGTCATTGCGAATATTTCTCGCCGCGAAGCGGTTCTTAAAGCCTATGTGTCTATTAAAAAGAAAACTAAATAGGATTGATCGCGAAAATTAATCGTCGCGAACTGTTTTCCCCTGGCGAATCGCGAAATAAAGTCGTCGTGAATAAAAGTTGGTTTACAGTATGCTTCGTAGAAAAGTAACGAAAAATGAACCTTTTTTTTTTAAATCTGCAGAGTTATAAAATTCCACAAATATGGTTTTTAATACAACGTTCATTTTTCATTCTACAATTATTTTTTTTTATTTTCAGTGTGAATTTGTTTTAGAATATTAATGACTGAAGATGGATAATATAAATAATCTCTTACCAGGGTTAACTGTACGAGTATATTGGGGAGGGGGGTAACGTTTCTTATTTCCTATCAAGCTTGTAACACGCGCTTTGATTGGTTACAACGCGGGGTATAAATATCCGTGCACCCGACTTGAGCTAAATAACATGACGTCACGTTGCATTGCAGTACGTAGTTATCTAATCGATAGATTGAGACACACTCTAATGTTTACAAAGCATTTTTATGGGTACAAAGGAAATAAATTCGTTATCCAGGTCCAATCAAGGGTGTACGGGGATTTACCCCGGGTTGTATTCCATACACCCTTCGGCCTTCGGCCTCAGAGTGTATGGAATAAAACCCGGGGTAAATCCCCGTACACCCTTGATTGAACCTGGATAACTAATAGTGTCCACAAGCACAAGAGATTTTATCCATTTTTTTTAAGCAAGTGCTATGACGATTTATTTTAAAATATTGTGTTGAATACATTTTAGCATCTTTATTCTTAATATTTTTTCATTAAATTACTAAAAAAAAAAAAAGAAAAAAAAAACGTGTGATCAAAGAAAAAAATTATCAAAAAAAAACGCTTATCAAAATTCTAAGCCATTTTTCTGTATAAATCCAAAAGATATGAAGCATCAAATGTTTTTAACATTTAACATTGTAGATGACCAATATTGCATAAACTTTGAAAACAACCATGGAGAATCAAGATTCCTTCAAAAATGCCCAAAATTATTTTAAAAGCTGGGCACCAGAGCGACGAAGAATTCTCATGGAGCTAAAAACTATAAGAGATGAAATTCAACAACAAGCTAAGATTCATTCCATTGGAAACATCACGTATTCCGTTGTCGGGCTTATAGGCGGGATACTGAGTATTGCAGGCATAGCGATGGCCCCAGTCACTTTTGGGACTTCTATCATTTTAACAATGACCGGGATTGCTACGGGGGTAACTTCTGGTGTCGCAGGGCTTACTCATGGGGTAGTCAAAATTGGAATAGTGAAAAAACACTGTAATCAGGCAAAAGCACATTTGGAAGAACATGAGACAACGTGCAAAGAAATGAAACGATTAATTAATTTGCTAGAACAGGATACTGACCCTAAAATGAATGATAGTAATACATTGGAAATTTCACAGGTATGTCAAGGTGTAAAACAAGCAGGGGGCGCCGCAGCTCTGGGCAAACGCATTTTTGATTTGGTGGAAAGGTCAAGTGCTTTGGGTGTACATCGTATCACAGGAAACGCAGACGAGGTTGCTAAGTTGTTGCGTCTTGGAACAGCATTGGACGACATTGCTCCAACAGCAGCGAAAAGTGTTTCTAAAGGAGTCACCAAACTGTCAACAGAGGCCCTAAGTACTCTGGCGGCCATCGGAATCATCATCGATTTGGGATCTTTAATTTGGAATGCAGTAGACTTGTCGAAAATTGGAAAGGGCCAACTATGCGACGAAGCAGAGAAATTCCAAAAAGTTATCAAGCAAATGCAACAAGAATACGATGTTTTAAAAGAATGTTTCTCGTGACAAGAAGCATAGTCTTATAATGCAATGCTTCAATGAAAGTGATCCTTTATGAAGAAGAAATTTCGATGAGAAAAAGAACAGATTTTTGCGAGGACTATCATGGTTTATCATGTGACCTTTGTGAATATTTATTATAATTGTATTCCTGTCTAATTAATATACTTTGTGAAAAAATTGCGAAGAAAAATTGTTATAGATTTTAAATTTCCTCGTTGAAGATACACCATAAAAACTTTATTTGAATTTAATAAAATTTAAAATATCTCATTAATTTTAGATTTCTTGGGAAAAGATTCATGATAATATAATTTTATTTCACAAAAATGACACATCAACTCTTTAGAATCGCATTTTTAAAATTCACTATAATTTTGAATTTTACTTGCTAAAAATACACCATATTTATTATGTTTTATATTTTATAAAATGTACTTTACATATTAATTTCTCTATATATAGAATCGCATTTTTAAATTCTATACTTATCGTTTAACGCCTCTATATTGTATCGGATTTTTTAAAATAACAATCCACCTTCAAATTTAATATACATGTATATGAAATTGTACTTAATATTTTGGATTAAAAGAAAATGAAATTAAAAATATTTACTAAATATCTATCTTATTTTTTAATGAGAAAATCAGAGAATTGAATTGATTCGCGATGGTGGATGACCCCTTAAACAGACACTAATAGTGTTCATTGTCTTCTCATTCATTTCGATACAGAGGAATCATGAATAATGAAATGTATAACGAACTATCACGAGGGAATTAAAAGTAAAATTCTTAGTTATCCGAATAATATTCAGGTAGAGAATGGGTGAGGGATGTGTAGGTCTCCTCCTTAAACAGGAATAGATACGGGTTATCCCATATATCTAAGATATTCGACCTTTAATTTTAAAACTCGGAATTTAAACTGTTAAATAAGAAAAAATGCACTTGTTTAGGAACTTGTGTATCGTTCATGAGTCCGTAGCAATACCATTTTTTAATTAGAAAATTAGTACTAACTTCTGCAATGTCAAATGCCTGTGATTTGAAACTATATTGCAAAATTAAAGTTACGTGGATACTTCTTTAAGCAATCTATTGTTTGGGAAGTGTTTTCCTAATCCATAGAGATATGCAACTGTCTACGTCTTTAGAACTGAAACGAAAATAAAAGTTTTTTTGCAGCTGAATTTGTCTCTTTAAATCGCCTTTACTCTCTATGCTTTATATTGAAATCAATGAAATAAAAAACAATTTGATAATGAAAAATTTTGGAAATTCCTATAATTACTGATACTAACATAATCATATGATATTTAGGGTTTGGATGACCTCGAACTGTGAAAAATTATTATTGATGCCAAAACATTTTAATGATATTTAGGTTTTGGATGCGCCTAGTCCTAAATTCAGGAAATTCTGGGGCCCTTTCTCCCTCTTATACCTTCACAAGGGTTACAGGGACTTAAGGCGGCCAAAGAAATCCTGACTGAAAATATTTTCCTATGTACTCCAAGCTGTATTCTTTTTAGATATAAAACCTCCCTACCCGCCAATTCGCAAAGTACTTTTATCCAAAATTCTCAGTACCATAGGCTAATTATAATTTTACTGTTAATTTTTTAAGAGTTCCAATTGCATTATCTGTAATTTAAAATAACTGAAAAATACCTGTAAATACCTGTATTATTAATAGATAAGCATACGCAAGTAGAAACATACAACAGAGATAAAATTAGCTAACTAAAATCCAGTTATATATTTAAACGTTAAAGTCATTACAAGTAAAATTATTTAATTATACTATTCAGGAATTTGAGCGATAAGTATGTAATGTTTAAATGCAAAATCTTTTGCAAAAACAACATTGAGAACGTTTGAAAAATGAATTTCAATAATATTTTATTCTCATTCAGTAATCTATTTAAAGATATTGAAAAATCCCTTGTCTATTTTTAGCATTAAATGAAATAGTTAGTAACCGTTATAGGAATGTTGAATTTTTCGGGATGGGTTCGACCTGGATGAATGTGTTCTATATTGTTTTATATTGTTGGACACTTTTCAGACTGAACCTGTCCACACAACCTGCCCCAGGATTTAAGTTTAATTGTTGGGAACAAACGTGTTCCTTTCCTCATCAATATTGTGACTCGGACGAGAAAAGATGTTTATTCTGCTCGGATGACCTTTGCACATCAAAGGATTTTCCATTACAGTGTCGCTCATATTGCCAAGGTAATTTTAACTCCACTGTATTTTATGTAATAGAATAAGGAATTCAGATTTTTTTATGTATGAATTTTTTCAAAAAATATTTTCAAGTTCTTTTCTTCAAAATTATGCATTGAATTTTTTTTTTCATTTAGTTGACATTTATACATTTCTTTTCAATTTTCATAGGTGAAAAACCAACATTCACTGCTCTTGAAACGTCCACGAACTCAACAAAAGGAACAAATTCTGACATGTCAGGTAAAATACATTCTACTGATTCTTATCCACCATCCATGCTTGAAAAAAAAGGGGGGGGGGGTAATGTTCGGCTCGATTGTCAACAATATTTTTATTTGTTTGTTTAAAAATTCACTTAGGACAGCTCTAACATTTGATTTTATTTACATTGGTTGATTGATTGATGAATGTAGGACCTACGATTTATTATTTTTTTTACGAATGCATGGATGTACATGTATGTTACATTTTTTATCTGATAGCCCTTATCTCAACTCTGTGTTAGGTGTTATTTTTAAAATGTATTTAGTAATTGATTGGATTTAATTTCGTTTCCCAATATCTTCAACTGTTATAAAATTGTGTTTTGTAGGTGGTATTGAGACCGTTTTGTGGCTGATTTTCGTCGTCTTACTCATCATTTTGGTCATCATTGGGGTACTTGTCTTTATGTTCTGTTGCTCGAAACACAATTTAAGAAGAGAATATAAATATATAACAAATCCCACAGAAACCGAGGAATCAAGACATTCTGTTGGAGTACAGTCAGGTGGGTATTAATTGAAAGCAATTTTTAATTGTTAATAATTAAGATTAAGAAATTTTAGAGCATCTGCTTCGGAGAATGCAAATTTGAAACTAGCTAAATTGTTGGTTTTTTTTTTTTTTTTTTT
>PRKT01000064.1:1047304-1077014 GCA_003671525.1 Saccostrea glomerata | reverse complement strand
TTTTTTTTTTTTTTTTTTTTTTTTTTACAGATACTGATAATTTTTTGAATCAGAGTGAACACTTCTTACTTTTAAATGAAAGAGACTCACTAACTGCAAAAAATATGTCGCAACCAGAGAGTCAAATCTCAATGTCGTCTGGTGGTTCACTTTCGTCATCAATTACACAACCGGAAGAGGTTGGTCACTCGCGGCAGCATGCGCATCACATTGAAACCGAACTACTCAAAAATTCATACGCCGAAGATCCGGTAAGATCTTCGGACGAAGACAGTGGTTTCACAGAAGAGAGGCGTTCAACAAGACCTGTGGAACCCTCGCCAGATTTTCCTGCATTGAAAAAATGTGTTCTTCAAGAAGATACATCTTTGAAACAATTATCACTGCCAAAATTAGTAGATAGTTAACTCGGATTTCAAATTCTGATTTCAACAATACTCCGTCCAGACTTTATACAAGGAGACAGTACTTAGCGGTGTCGGGAACATTCCTCTTTTAATGTGTTTTAGCTGTGTTGAGTGTGTTCAGCGTGTTTATAACTGAAAACTGGGCTTTTTCGCCTTCTCTGAAAGCTCAATAAAGGCTTAGGAGTGGAAATATCTATTTCAGTCATTACATTATAGATTAATTTCTCTGTATTAAATCATAGGTTATAATTATATATATGTTCAAAATAAAATATATCTACAGGCGTTACACTGGTGCTGATTACTGCTTAGAATAGTTATATTTTATTTTATGAACGACTTATCATTTGATAATCCTTAGTTGATTAAGCATATTTAGTGGAAAATGGGTTTAGCAGAGCCATAAAAAATGAATTTTGAACATGATTGGGTCAAATCTCCATTCTCAGTTATCGCTTATATGATGGAAACGTAAAATTAATGTAAAATCTATTTCATTTGTCCAAAATATGGAATCTGAGTCCATTCTATATGAAAATCGAACATTTCTGAAGAAAATATAACCTTCAACAAAGCTTGTCATTTAAATCACACTTACAGACATCAATGTTGCATATACTTCGAAACGTAGTGGTTACGCGGTGAGTGTTGCGATAAACCCTGCGCTATGGAGAGAGTTCGAATAATACGTGAAGCCTTTTCTTTTTCTTTTTTTTTTCTTAAATGAAATGAGTGAAAAATAAAATATTAAAATAATGAAGTATAATTTTGAAAAGTATAACTTTCATGAACTTTTAGAATTGATAAATGTCTTTTCTCAGAGCGATTGTCCTCGTTTTTATCGAAAAGGAACTTGCGGACTAAAAATTGTGGTATTTGAAACATAAGCATGATTCAAGAGAGATAACTCTCATTTTATCTAGTATACTTCTCTACTATACTTCTCCATTTGTTGCACTAGGCACTGGCTAAATGATTTATAACTTATAAAATTGCATCTGGAAAATAAAACAATGGGGTGTAGACCTTCTATTTGTGCTTTAACTTAGGGTACAGTAATTTAATTTTTCGCTCGTCTGACCCTCGAACTTTTAATTCAACAAATATTTACAAACATTTCCTGGTCCCGGAAATTCTGCGCTAATTTCTGTTCTATTTACGCTCTGTTTTATTTTTTTATATACATTTTAAATCTGCTTGCTCTACAAATCAGGAAAAAAAAATTAGAGAGATTACTGTATATAATTGTCCGCTTAAATGTTTTCTTGTTCTGCCTAAAAATGTTGCCATTAAAATGGAATAATATTTCAATCGCTCGCTCATACTTTTCTCTAACATCAGATGTCCGACAAACAGGAAATTAAATTGGTATGGCCTTAAGATAGATATCGTACTTGAGATTAAAAATGACTAAACCCTCCTCGCGGTTAATGTTTTTTAGAAAGGCCGGTAGCAAGAAGGATAACCTTAATGACTATAATTATTGATTTTATTTTTAAAAAGTCTCAAAATCAAGTTTGAAATTGAAATCTTTTCATGCAACAATTTTCCTTTTATGTGTCTCAATCAGATCCAAATGTGAATGTTCTTGAAGTTCTTAGAAACGGGCTATAAAAATTTTATTTGTACCCCCGTAAATGTACTTATTAAAATTACATAGAAATCAAAGTTCCTGTAACCTTGTAACCTAACTTTAGATAGCAATATTATTTAGTATAATATGAAAATTAAACTGATTTAATTATAGTGTTTTGCAATAATAGGAAGCGCTTTGTGCATATGCATTATAAAATGATTGAAGTAAATGGAAGAAACTTAAGTACCGTATAAGACAATGTATATCATGCAGTTTTTTTTCGTTCAAAAGCCTGGATACCTATAATTTTTGGTCCTAAAATGTATTTACTGATCAATTTATAATTAGAAAATGCAAAGTATTCGCATTTCCTAAAAAATTATCAGATATTTATTAATTTTCAATAAATATGATTTGAAGAATTACCGTGGGTTAAATGCACATTATGAGTTAATGCAATTACTTAAATAATTCAGAGACATTTTTATGAGCATTTTCAATTATCCAACGCCTGTTTTTCTGAACATTAATTTATATTTATAAATTTAACAATCTCCTCCTTTATATGTTCATTGACTTATCCTTTAATGAAGACTTTGACATACTCAACTATTTTTGTCAGTGGCTTTGAATGTATGGCCTTTAATTGAGATCAACCAAACATCATGACCTGAACAACAAAGTAAAGTTTGAATTTACTAAGTAATGGGTTTTACTGGTGTTTAACAAATACCATTGGTATATTGTGGTTCTGTTTAAAATTTTAAAAACATCGAAAAATTCGAATCGAGAAATTATATGCTGGATACGTTTTAATTAAGAAAAAAGGATACGTTTTGAGCTTCAGAGAAAAACAATCTTGAACATAACAATTAAATCTGGACCTGGAGGAACATTTCTATTCACATTTTGTCTAAATACAATATAAAGATTGATTTCAAGTAAACAAAAATATTTTTAAACAAATATGGCCTGTAAACTAAACAATTTATAAAACATTTAATTATACTGGTTAATTTTTTTTAAACAAATATGGCTTGTAAACTAAACAATTTATTAAAAATTAAATTATACTGGTTAGAGTATCTTATTAGAGAGTCAACGAACCTTAATGTCACTTCGGGTTGTCTACATGACTCCACACTATGATACTTGCCATAAATTCGGTGAGGAAGGGACATAATCCTTTCTCCTAATTTATTTATTTACAGTAGCTCAAAATATGATTGATTCTTTGATGCATTTTAAAAAAAAAAAAAAAGGGGGGGGGTGTAATGATGACTTGTATTGGATTTTCAATCAAAAAAGTAAAATTAAGAGAAAACACAAGAGAAAACAGTTTTAACACACTATATAGGCTATGCTGAAATATAACCCTTCAATTTCATGCAAATTTCAAAGAAATAAAACTTGGCTATAACCATTGGATTTGTATTCGGATATTCTTTTCTTTCAAAAAATTTGATAAATAAATTTACATTAAAGTAAAATAAAATGTATTTCTTCGTCTTTTACGAAATTTTTTCCTGGTTTTCACGCTAAATGATATCACGCACTTTAAAGTAAGTACGCTATAACTGGACATGTTTTTTTTTTTATGTGCTATAATTTGTACCTCTGATTAACACCTCAGAACACATGTATTAACACATAATATATGCTCCCCAATCGCACCATGCCAGCCGATCTCTGGAATATGTAAATAAATAGCGAACTGCATCTGATCCCCGCCTGGCGAACTACTTGCTCTTAGAAACTCATACGCGCGTGTGCAAAGAAAGTGAATACATCCCCTTACCATGTTTACCCGAGTGACGTTTTGGATCTAAAGGTCGCCGCAAAAGTGTAATGCGACGTGGGTTTTTCAACATTTACCCAGAGTGGTAAGTGACTTTTCAAACATTCATCTCTCTTAGGTCTCAACCCGTCGGTAGCTTTCAATTTGGCAGACGACAACGTAGATGTCAAATCACCATTGGCAACAGCATCCTTTTTTCTTTCAAAGAAATCTCGTGCAAATCTCCCTAGTTGACAATATAGATAGAGTGAATTAATTCTTTAAAAAAGTTATGAATTTCGTGTATTTTAAGGTGGTTTATAAAAGGTTATCTTGATGTGCTGACCTCGACATTTTTTTTTTGGCATGTACTGAGTAGATACATGATGACAATTACTTGCACATGTGGAGTGCATCAGCCCTATACATAGTAAGCATGTGCCAGATCGAAATATCTCATCGGTACATCTTTTGATAGATAGATTGTTACTTAGTAGCTTAACACATTTTAGAGTGCAAGATTCTTTTGTAGAAAATAATTATGCTTTGTTACTTACGATGAACTTTTCGAGCAAAAGAAATTAATCTAAAGTCTTTAATAAGGAGGTATTGTGCCCAAAAAAATTCAATCCTGTATGTTATCTTAAATACACTGTATTCATCTTTTTAAAATGTGATTTTTTTTCTCGACGTATTGGCATACAATTTTTTGCAAATTACAAAAGTTCTAAGTTTCGCAATACTTTCTTAAGAAAAAACCTGGATCCGCGACGCAAAGTTCATCATCCATTGTGCAATAATGTCTGAAAATTATCTCTACGTCTAAGTACAAGTGGTTAGGCTTTATATTTCCCATATATCCCCGTCATTTATCGCTTGATCTATGTTAGAAGTGGTATCGTGCCGTGTGCGCGTGCGATAATTAATACCGTGCTCTCACTTCTAATCCGAAACATATTTTGCCTCTGAGTTCCAAACCAAAGGGGTTTATACAGTTTACAGCGTATTATTATATAATTTAACCATTCTGTTTTCAGTGCAGGGGTACACATGTAACTTGACTACGGTACCCCCAACCCTATCCATTCGAATTTTAGTTTGTTTTTTTTTTAATCAATTGCCCTAAGAAGTTTTCCCCAGCCCACAACCCTACCCCAATCAGATTTGATTTATTTGTTTTAATGGTGACAGGTCCTGAAAAATTCAAGTGGAAATTAAATTGAACTTTTTTTGCAGATTACATAGAATAGTGTTGGTTTTTCTTTATAATTTCTTCTTTCTCATGACATTCAATGGTTTTGAAGTATTAGAAAACATCATTTAACACAATTTAAAATTTTTGGAAAAAAAATGAGTCTTATTCTTTACTTGATTTTCTTTATAGATTTTCTAGAACTTGGGAAAAATAATGAAAAATGTGTTTCGTTTCTGTTTTTCTGAGTTCATGATAAGGTCACATCATTTGAGAATTTAGTGATAACTATATAGTAACAGACCGACTGCCTCCAATATCTGTATTAATATAATGTCGACTGACAATCAAAACTGGAGAAAAATCCGTGAAAAAATCGCAGACTGCCAGAGTCATATCTTTAAGAAAAATTGATAAAAACGAGTTCTTGTTATCTGAAATATGGTAGAACCATGCTGTTTCAGTATTGCATATTACTGAGGTATAAACTCACATATATTAAGAAAGTTTGATACGTTTTTTTTCAACTTAAGATCAAGAAAGTTTTATTTCATTTAGATTATTTTCCGTTTCGATCCCTCTCCACACAATTAATTCCTGTCGTGCCTAACCAATGTTTACTTCAGAACGTTAAAGAACATTTTTTAAAGCACTTTTCTATCTTATGTTGAAAAAAAAACACAGCATCCTTTAGTTTTAATACCAAACATATTCTTCATTTATCTGAGATAAAAAAAAATAAACACCGGACTTTTCTTAACAAGATTGATTGACCATGCACGTAAGCATTTTTTCTTTGTCCATTTGATACGATATATTTCAATAATCAGCTTATCATAATACAAATCCAAAGGAACAGTAATTCCACTTGTTGAAGTTTTTATTTTTGTTGAGTCTAAATGCACTAACTTTTGTTTTGATATCGGATACCCCGGTATTATTTATATATAATTTCGGTAAGATATACATATATTCCCCCCATTTCCAGAAAGATTGTCCTAAGTCATGTATTTGCAGTATCAGCAAATGCTTTAGATAATTATGCATTTTCAAACATTTTGCCATTTTACAAACATTCTTGCGTTATGATTATTGGCTATTAACCAAATGCCAACATAACATTTAAAACATTAGAACGCCTACGATATATTTCATTAGAATGTTTTGCACATTTTTTAATAGTTTTTTGTGATTTTGCACCTGTTCTGCTGTTACCACGTGTCAAGAAAGTATATATATTATATACCTATGAGGTTAATTAATTTCATGTGAGTTTTGTCATTAAATTAAGGGAATTTAATTACATGTATATGTTTTATATCCCACTTACTAATAACTTTTCCCTGTGCTATAGGACTGAATTGAATATTTTGCAGGTCCTTGACTTAATGTTTTATATCGAATTTGATAGAAAAAAATGCTGCATTGTTATTGCATTTCAATGCCCCAGAGACAATTTTCATGAATTGCAACACATCAGAACGGAAAATAATACAGTAACTTTCAAGTAGCATTTACATTTTGAATATCCACTGGGCTAATTTTGACAAAACATGGTACAAAGCATTCTTGAGTAAAGGGGAGTTCAAAGTTGTAAAAATGAAGGATCATGCCCTCTTACAGGGGGAGATAATCAGATAATAAAGAAAACAGAAAAAAGGTCGGGTCTTCAAATGATCTTCCTCTCAAGAACCACTGGGCCAGAAAAGCTGAAACTTATATGGAAGCATTCTGTGGTAATGTAGATTTTCAATTATTCAAATTATGACTCCGGGGGTAGGGCGGGCCATAATAGGGAATCCAAGTTAAACATTGAAATATATAGGAAAAATCTTTTTAAAAATCTTCTTCTCAAGTTCTAACTACTTGGCCAATAAGCTGAAACATATGTGATAGCATCCTAGGGTAGTGCATATTCCAAACTGTTCAAATAATGACCCCCGGGAAAGGGCGGGTCATAAAAGGGAGACGGCATCCCAGTTTTATAATGAAATCTATAAGTATATAAAGGAGATAACTTTTAAATTATCTTCTCATGAACAACTGGGCCAGAAAAGCTGAAATTTACGTGAAAGCATCCAATGGTGATGTAGATTCTAATTTGTTCAAAGCATGACCACAGGGAGTAAAGGGTTATAGACGTATTACAAGTAGGAGAATGTGGTGAACCGCAAGGCCAAAGTTACTCAGGTGAGCGTTGTGGCCCATGGGACCTTGTTGTGTATGCATATTTTATATGAACTAATTCCTTTTCTCCAAAATATTAAATTCATTTAATGGGTTCAGGTTCCAGTAAATGACAAAGTTTGGCACATATTGAAAATATATTATACCACAATTTTCTTAAGTAGAAAAAGTACATTTAGTAGATATGAATTGTGAACATATGAAGAGTGTTTCCATTCAGTTTATTTGCTTGACAATAAATTCGGCTAATATAATATCGATGGGGGGAACACTATTGATGCACTCAGTCACAATTATGATTCTAAAGATTTTATGGTTCCAAAGCCCTGGTTTATCACATAAAAGAACCCGTATGGCAATATAACAGAAATAAATCTAAAGATATGCCATATGTCTGTACTGGAACTCAAGGTCTTTCCATTTTCACCCAATTCTTTACCAACCCACAAACATTGCTTCTCCATTGTTTTATTGTTCTTTGCTCCTGGGTGCTCAACTGCTTGATAAATTGATATCGAAGAGAGTTTATCAAGTAATAGTTTGATTTTGGTTGTAAAAAAAGAAATGCTTTGCAAGCAATTTTTTTACAGAACCGAGCAATTAAAACCCTTTAAAACCATAATTAATAATAAATTATTCTTGCATTTCAAACTTTTTAAATCAAATGAGAAAAAATAACTTAATAAAGGACATGTGAAATGCCTCATATCGAATTATGTTATAGTTACCGGTAATATTCCTTTACTCATAACCCAAAAAGGGACCCCACTTCACCCCGCGATTTCCTCTTAAAATTACAAATGCAATTTACATCAGTTTATTTCGTACAATATAGGTCTTTTATAAACTGAACTGTTACGTAAAGCTGTGCAGCTCTTCTTCCGATTTGTTATTTTTTCTCTCTGTAAACAAGATAAGTGTTAAGATTTATCAATTTAAAGATCGATTTATGTGAAAATTTTGTCCGTATCTTTCCATCTCAATGATGTAAACAAATATAAAAAACAAAACCCCCCAAAAAATATTATCTTTCTTGAGGTGCACGAAAGCAAGCTTCACACAGTGTAGATAACCAGTCTTCACTATTACAGAGGGTTACTGGAAACGATTCCTATATCTCGGAAATATCGGGAGTGAGAAAAGATAAAATTTGATTCAATTCGCCTCCTAGATTTTCTCTAGACGTCGGTAAAAGCCTTGTATATAAGCCAAAAGCTTGTCTACAACAGATGGATCTGTCTCTAACTTTGATCAGTATGTATTTTTCAGATCCCTGCATTGAACCGATGATGAGAAAGTGATTTTTGAGACTGTTTTTTGACAATTTTTGATCACTTTGCCAATCATGGGCAGTGGAGATATTTTGAATGTCACCCTCAAAGGAGGGGCACCATGGGGGTTTCGTCTGTTTGGAGGAGAGGATTACCCAATCGAAGTTGCCAAGGTAACAGCATGCATACAAAGTAGTTTTTTTCAACAGGTTGTTAATATGCTAGCTTCACATTGCTTTCACTCTTCTTTGAAAATTATTTCAGAGATCATTCTGCTAAAAATAGCAGTATTTGTTATCATTGTGTGAGTACATTTTACAAGACCGTGTTCGTGTCTACCACTCGCTGTCAACAATGACATCAACCTCAAAAATAGTTGTGTCGCAGTCAATTCATGAAAGTATATATTCTGATTCTTTAAAATACTGCAAGGAACATGAAACAGCAATGCAGTTTAATCGTTATAAGACTAAACAATTTTTTTCCTGAATTTTCCAAAAAGAGAGTCCGGGGTAAGATTTATCGTTATTTCTAGTTTTGTTATGCTGTTTGACTTTTTGACCGAGATGTACCAAAGTACCTGAACTTTTCAACAACGTATTCACTATGCGCAAAACGTTTGTTGTATAGTAAAAAGCTGGTATTCCTCATTTTTATTGGCAATTATTGCGCCTTTTGTTTAGACAATGTTTCCGACAGATTTTGCTAACATCCGACAGCTTGAAACATTCTTTGCTTTAGTTTTTAAACCTGAATATCACAATTGTGGTAGCAAGTCTCAAAAACATCTTACTAAGCAACAGCTTAAGAGTGCTGTTTTGTGTTTGCAAAATGCGAGTTTGTTTAACATCAAAGTTGTTTACTTCTTGAAAAACCAGAAAAAGGGCTGCCAATTTTGATAATGTATCGTCTAAACATTGCAGTTGTAAGGGTTGCACAAAGAGGAATACATGATTAAGAAGCGACATGTCGTGATTTTTGAGCATGTTTGTGATAAGATAGGTGGAGTAAAATGCATGACAAAAACACGTGAGTTGCCTCCATTAGAAACAAAGCTCCCTCTAAATTGCAGGAGGTTCTGGAAAAAAATTGGCATATCTGACAAATTCCATTTCCAAAAACAAAATTCGCGATAAATCCAGATCCACAATACATAAATTTTATCGCTACAGTTCGAACATATTACCTCCCTAACTAATTCGACCAATTTAGAACAATCTGTTCAAGTTTTTATCTGGCTTTCTTCAAAAATTTTGCAGTCGACTGACTTTAGAAATCGGTAGAAGTTCCTGTTCAAGAAATATTTTTTATTGTCATTGATAATTGGCAATTATTGCACAATACTAAATTAAATGACACGTGTGCGTGCAAATTCAAGATGCGAATCCCGTTTGCATCTCTGCATGAGAAATGTGTTAGAGTAATCACTTGCGCTATTAGGTAACAACAAAAGACACGCTCAACGACAGAATCGTTTTCTTGTTCCAGCATTGACCGATCCAATGTACTAGAAACAAACAGCTTAATGAAAAGTCATCTACCTTTTGGCAATGTCATGCAACAAACACCGTAATGAGCCAATCAGTGGGTTAGATAACTCTTTGTCAAGGTTACTGCAGCTGACTATAATATGCTTAACATAAAACAAGCGTGAAGGTTGCTGGATATAACTAATATACCACCATGGTTCGAAACCGACTAGGCAATTGAGACTCTTTCGCAATCAGAGCATAGGTGAATTGTAAAACTCTCAGTGATTCTGGGTATTATTTAAGTTGACTCTTTGCAAAACGTAAAATACATGTATAAGAACAAAATTACAAATATCATTGTAAAGTCTGTTAAGGATTTCAGAGGTAAGATTTCACCGAATTTTCGCAATAGAGCAGAAAATATGTTTTTCGGTATAATTTTTATGATGAATAGACGTGAATGGACGTACATTCTCTCTTATTTCGAGGGTTAATCGCTCTTCCCATGACGTATGACGTCACATGAGCATCAGAATGCTTACAGCTGGAAAACCGAAATCCTAATGTTCAATAATATTAAACCCCATTAATTTAGGCTCACACGTTTGAGTAAAAAAAATTGGATATCTATGTACATAAAATACGGATGCCTGTAAGTTTTGGACTCGCTTTTGGATGCTTTCCAGGTGTGGGCGCCGAATGAGAGACGATGTTCAATAATGTTTACCTGTTTACATATTCTTATCAAATCTGCTAAGAGCTTTCTTGACTTCAAGAATTAGATTTCGTAAAGATTTTGGCTGGAACATGGATTATCGGTCGTCCTGATGAAAAAGAAAAATGTTCTAACAAATCACATCATCAAAACAATACATGAACATGTAATAATTTTTTTTAATGAAAAGGCATATTATTCTTGCGGACCTCAGAAATTCAATCATTTTTTCATTGGAAAGTGTTGCTTTGTATGATAGAAATGATCGACGTTATTTCAAAACACTGAATCTAAATGGCCAATATTGCTTGATAACCCTTCGTACAGACTTTCTGGGGGTCAGAAAATGTTTACATCTTATTATCATGTGGTACATTTTGCATTTTATCCACCCAGTCAATTCAAACTGTATACATAATCGTATGCCTTAAAACAAACATGTGCTTTGTAAAATATTATTGAAATCATTTGATTTTGACGTAAAAAATTGTCATGCAAGAATAACACCAAGTCGGTTTAATGTATTGTTCGAATAAAAATAGAGTCTTTCTACACAATTCAATTTTAAAAAAAATTTATTTCCTGAAATCAGCAACAAGTTTAATAGAATTATATTCATGTAAATAATTTTATCTGGAGTAAATGCATACATAGAAATATTGCAAGATTTTATGAAAATATCCTATGTGCAAATATTTTCATTGTTCATGTGCAGAAAATTGTACTAAGTGGCATTTTGAGCACTTAAAAAGACTTAAGATTTCTTTAAAAGGAATTTACTATTTTTATAATTTTTATTCAAAATCAGTCAAATAATAAATAGATAAACCCATGCATCAAAGTTTGGTTTTGTAATTTGTTTTAAAGTTTATTTTTAAAAAAGAACACAAATACATCTTTAATAAAAGCATAACTGATGATTGTGCATGTAACCTTGAAACCAAGGTACCATCCCTCATCGCAACTGCACAATAAAATGCAATCTTATGAAGTGTAAAATAATTTATCACTCAAAACTCCAGAAAACAGGCTGTTAATGGATCTATCTATATGTACAAGTTGCGTATATCCAGTAAAATAGGTTTCTGATATGGGCCAGATCCGTCAACATTTTTATTACCGTCTCTCCTACCTGGAAACCGAAAACTCAAACCTGCGACATTTTGTCATTCTCATTTTTATACCTGCACTGAACGGTGATCTGCGAATTCCTTTTTCAAACAGAAAATATTTTAAGATTTTTTTACCTCTTTTTCAGATTCGGAAGAAGAGTAAGTCCCACGAAGGGGGACTTCAGGAGGGAGATATTTTGCTCCGTGTGAACGGTATCCCCGTAAGAGGGAAAACCCACGAAGCCGTCATGCATCTGGTGGAGAATGCTGGAGACAAACTCTCCATTGATCTCCAAAGGTAGAGCTATATTTCATGTATTTAAGCTTAAATAAACAAATTTTTCAAGCAAATATTTCTGATCAAAGTCTGTTTTAGTATTGGGACCTATCATTTATTTCTCCAGACGAAATGCCTTTATTCTCATAGTTATTTACCATATACATATATTTACGGAATGGTACTGAAGTATTTTCATCATGTAATTTTCAATCATAAAATTTCATTTCTAAATATGAGAAGTCATTAAGGTTAAAAATTTTCGATTTTACTTTCTTCATGGTTTATTTCGGCTTAAAATTGGTAAAGATAAAATCGAAAGATTTTTCCGATTCTTAACTTATGTACAAACTAGCTTGTATGCACATTATTATTAGCGTTATTTGCTGGGTTTAAATGATACGAAATTTAAGGAGATCCCGTCTATGGATTGTAGCCATAAGTTCTTTACCTTATGTTTAAAGGTGTGATATTTTTAAAATGTTGAAAAGAAATCATTTAAAAGAGGATTAATTTTTAATATTTATCTTGAGGTACACCAGTGGCATTAAAAATTAAAATGATAGTATCCTTATTGCAACGAACTTGCATTAATCCCAAGACTTTTATTACAGACACGGCAAGAAGACGGTTCGAGAACCACAGCGGCCAATGAATCTTCCACACGCTTCCGACAAAAACATCGTATCGTCTGCTTCCTCTCATTACGTAATCCCAGAAGGTGACAAAACTCGAAAAATTGTCACTCACCAGTACCAAGAAAACGAGCCAGGAGGACTCAGATCCAACACATACATCAAAAAGGAACTGGTCAGTTCACAGCCTTATCAACAGGTCACCATGAACCAGTACCAGACACAACAGTTGCCAAAACAGGTGTACATTGACATCCAAGACCAACAAAGACCCATGAAGGAGAATCTGTCACCATTACCTTCTGATTTTCAGCCGAAGTCAGCGTCCAGTCCAGTTCCTCATTTCCGGGTAACGAATGTTAAGGATGTTCTGAGTAACCCTCCTGCTGGAAAAGTGTTTCCGGTTCACCCGCCAGCTCCGGAACCGCAGCCATTACAAGAGGCCAACGCAAATATACCTATGTTCCGCGTGTCAAAATTTCAGCCGCGCGTCTCTGGAGAAGATACGCAGGTAAAATTTCATCCTGAACCAGTGTACATGGAACCAGAGCCGGTTATGCCACCACTGGAATTCCAGTCTCGTGAAACCGGGATACCGTTAGCACCTCCTCCACCTGAACCGCTTCCCAGGAGCCGAAATTTGGAAAATGAACCCCTGATGTTTCCTGTACCAAGACCGACGTTTGATGCTGTCAAGGAATTGATTAGTCATCAGCATAATGAAGGTGATGAAGATGAAATCGACCACGAATATTACGACATACATGGTCATAAACATCTTCCCATCTTTGCTCCACCGGTTGAAATTGAACCGGAAATGGAACACGAAGACAAAAACATTATGGATAGCGGATATGACGAATCTTTCATGACCCCAGGGAGTGGCCCACGACCCCAGCATCTGCCTAACCTTGACCTTACCCGGACTTACAGTTTGGAGAGCGATATTCCCGGAACTCCGGATACGGGATCAACAGGCACCCGGAGAAGAAGTAAGTAATCAATAAGTTATATTAAATTGGTTTGACATTTAGATCCTTAATTCAATGCAGGAGTTTACTCTATATATGGTTTAAATTTACCATGTTTTTTTTATTTATTTATTCAATATTTGTTTTTGTTGATGTTTTAGCGGTTTTATTTTGTTTTCCTAGAATGAGTTTGTGTATACATGCAAATGGGAATTATAGGTCACCTGAGCCTTGGGTTTACTTTAGATTTTTCTGGTCACCTGCTCCCATTGTCTATAGCTATCGAGCTGTGTGTTTGTCCATCTGTAAACTTTTAGCATTTTAGTTTTCTTAAAACTTGTCAGAAAGCATTGTTGGATATAAGGGGATTCAGAGTTGTTTGATCGAAGAGGTGCATCTTTTTTTTCAAGGAGAGATAACCAAAAGAAAAGACTGACTGAAAGTTTATGCATTTTATGACAGGAGTTCAATGGTTTACACAGGAATTTTTTTTTCTAAATCTTCCGAAACTAGGACATGATTAATCATTAATAAGCAAGAATTCTGACATATACTCAATCTTTTTTTAAGTCATACCCCTTGGGAGTTTGATTTTGGTACAAAGAGATAAGGGGGTCAAAGTTTTGCATGTTAATATGTAATGAAAGATCATAGAGTTAGGTCCAATAGGGTTTCAGTTTTCAATAAGAATAAAAAGGAGAGTTTTCTTTTCTTTTCAAGACTAAGGTGACAGTGTTTATTGCATTAATATCTAAGTATCCTTAGGTAGTGCAAATCATGGTTCTTCAAATACCGTTAAGTCAATCTTAATAAAGCAAAAAATCTTCTCAAGAACTGTTCCAAATTAATCATCATGACCGCTTTGGGCTAGTGTGGCAGCTCCAAATGGGGCCATTTTTCAATATAAAAGACTTTCCAAAATCTGTAGAAAAACAAAAAGACCCAAGATGGCTCATGCGAGCATTGTAGGTCATGGATCTCTTGCTATCTGGCTTTGACTTGTGCAGAGGTGCTTTTGTTACTGTTGATTGTTGTTTTATCATTGTTTCTTTCAAATGAATGTATATGACAGAACATCAATCTTACACTAAAATATTCCACTGTTTTCAAAAGGGAAGATTTGTTTCTATCAAATAACCAATTCCTTAACTCTTAGTTTTTCATAGTAAACCTACTCGCTTTCAGTAAATATATTTCTTATAAATCGCACTAACCAGGCATAATTTTGTTCAGACTTATCCTTATAATTCATTCCTTATGTCAATAAATACGTAATTCATTAAGTGCATTTCATTAGTGAGGATTAACAATCATAGGATGCTAGTATATTAAGCAATGATTTTGCTATAGGATAGTTCGCCAAATATCAAACAGTAAATCCATTCATAAATATAATTGATCCCTTGTATTCGGATAACCTCTGATTTCATCTAAAGGATAAGCTTAGACTTAACCTATCGTATATCTATCAATAAATCATATGTTTCCTTGGAAATTATCATCCATCTTAACGTATATATAATGGGCGAAAATAAAAACAAAATTCTGCGAAATATATCATATTTTGGTCACTTACTGTTTTACGATCGTGAGTTTTTTTGCATTCAGTTCTGTCTTCAAATATCTGAAAACTTTGCCAAATTCTAGCTGGAATAGTTCTTTTTATTCTTATTGTTTCATTATTCCTGTAACTTTGCAAATTATAGGCTTTTGTAGATTTTTGTTCAATTTTTCTATATTAAAATTGAAACAAATTTGATTTGATTGAATTTTGTGGGTTTTTTGGGGGGTTTTTTTTGTGATGATTAATTATTTAAAAAATGGAATCAATAAATGTGCGATACAGTCCCCGAAAAATACCTTGTTTTTAGATATCGTGAAAACTCATATCCCTTTCTGATATTTTTTTCTTTATCAAAATGTCACATCCCGCCATTGAAAGCACGTGCGATGTATACCGATATATACATGTAGGTACAATGCATACTGATGTCTGTTGGGCTCTCACTAATTACCCCTGAAGACTAAAATCGCTTACAGATGGAAAATTCCCAATTCGTTATCGTAATGAGCACTTCTGACAAAAGAGCTATTTTATCCTGCCTTTGTTGTGTAGCAATCCTATGACTTTCATTAAATGCCAACCTGGGATTTCATGAAAAGAAAAATTATTTAAAATTAGATTTGAACCATGTTCTTTATCTCTCACTAATATACGTGATATTTGTGCGTTTATTATGGGATATACAAAGCATATGATATTGGAACATAACCAAGAGGTAACGTATTGACTTAATTATCCTTGTCATCGGAACTGTGCTACCTTGATAAACCGGACGGGAGGTTCCATTTGCCAAGGGGTGCGAAGTATATTTCATGACATTTTTATGTTAATTAAAACTGTTTTTATGTATTTTTTCCAGAAAAAATCTTCTCAGATTCTGCCTTTTATGATGACCCGACTGCGCATTACCCAACAGTTGAAGAACAAGTGGACCTTTGCAAAAAAATAGCAAAGTCGCTAACTTCGGCGGCCAATCGACGCGCTCGCGGTGCGAGGATGTTTGCAAAGCGCAAACGCAAGTCTAGCAAGTGGATCCACGATGGGGTGTTGTACCACGGGTCATCGTCGGCGGGGGATGTAGCTGATCTGCGTGACCTTGATAGCGAATTAAGTGAATTCGAGGGAGGAAATAAGCCTCTTTTCCAGTTTCGTATACCAAATCTTGCTAGTCGAGTTAATTATAACGACGATCACAAAATGAGTTTGTCAAAGGACGAGTTCGAAAGACTTCGACTGAGCTCGAACAAAGTTGATCACTCATCCGTGTCACCAACTCAGTGTCAAAGCCTGGTGGCTGATTTGCAGTCTACTAGAAACAGGGGAGCTAAATTGTTTCAGAAAAGAGCCGCGAGGTCCGAGAAATGGGTCATCGACGAAAGCAATGCTCAAAAGCCAGCGCCGCAACCCCGCCTGAACGAAATCTTGAATGTCACGTCTCCTAAACCAGCCGTCTCGCCCTGGGAAGCAGCCATGGATAACCCCTTGGGGTACGTAGACAAGGCTTTCGACCACTTGGACGGTCGATCTAAACCTCGACCAAAGTCCGTGCCGCAGTTTCAGCCACCGCCACAGTATCAGCCCGTGGTACAACCCGTCACTGTCCCCTATCAGCAAACTCAAACTCAGATAAAACAGACGCACGTTTCTCTCAGAGCTGACGAACAACCAAAACTGATCACAGGTCCTAACTATAATAGACTAGCCAAGGGATGGGGCTCCGGGGATCATAGAGACGGTAAGAAACAGTTTTGTTTTTCTATTTCTTATTTTAGCGCTTTTTGTTCGAAATGTTTTTCTTGGAGACTCAGGAATTTGGGGTTTACAAAACAAGAGGTCATTATTATTCATCTTATCAAAATTTTAGCACCCCCTAGTGTGGTGGTTTATTTGTGCTTAGATCAGTTCTCGACAACTAATAAATATCTTATCAAAGTTAAGTCAAATTTGAAATATTTCGCATAGCATTTGTAAGGTACGAGTAAACAAATTTTGACAATATTTGCTATCAATAATCACGAGTGTTACCAACAGAGAGATACCATCCTCTGTTGCATAAGTTTTTAATTTGCAAGATGCAATCGATAATTTGATACAAAATTTATTGAAAATATCCATGCATATATTTTTCAAAATACAGGTTCCCGTCGCGTGTAAGTATGATTGATCCATTACCACTCAGAATCTAACCGATAGATTTATAGATTTGATGTCGGAGACAAATTTCAATCCTAAATTATCTTTTTAGTAAAATTGTACCCTCCATTTATTTTCTCCTTGCAATCCCTTTAATTTCAACCTATCTCTAGTTTAAGGCGAGATCTTAAAGCGTTTATAGGCAGTGCACTGTATGACCATAGACTTTATGTGTTTTGTATTTATGTAACATAATATAAGATTTCTAATAGAGTGTTATGGCGATAAGCGAGAGGTATAGTTGCTGGCTGCAAGACAAATGGCATTGCTTCTGTTAGTCGGCTGCTCTCAATAGAATGTAAAGAATTGTTCTTCTTGATTTTATCTGTAATACGCTCTGATGTACAGTTATGTAACATTCTGTAAGTATTAGCATAATTATCATGATTGATAGCATGTTTCACAGTACTTCATGGGGGAAATATCTGTTCTTTTTTCCTAAAACATATACACTTCAGAAATTACTAATATACATTTATAAAGAGAGACTTCACTTAAATTCAAGGCACAAGCATACCTTCGTGTAAAATTGAAAAATCGAACTACAATTTGAATTTCGTAGTCAAAATTTAAATAATTTTTCCCTCCAATTTTAGGATCTACTAAAAGAATGCATCAACAATGGGTGCAACAGCAGCAAGAGGAGCAACAATGGCTAGCGCAACAACGACAGAATCCACAATTATTCCGACAGGAACCCCCACCACCCCCACCCCCTCAAAAACCAGTCAAAGAGCAGGAAAATTACAACCGAAAAATCAAAGCCTGGTCCTCAGGACCGGGTAGTAATACTAAAACAGTTCGAGAAAGTTCGTCTGTTACCACACCGATTTATGGCGCGCAGGGGCAGCAACAGGGACATAGAACTACTGACACCTACAACTATCAAATGACTGCTGTAACGGACTTCTAGGATTAATTGTCATTTTGTCGTGAAAAAACCTTTGAAAAAATATATATAATCTGTGTTTGTCAATTTAAATGTGAGGGCAAACGATTTTTTTGGCAATATTGCTGAAAAAAATATGAAGTGCAGATTTGAAGAATTGTAAGCAGCAGGTATATAGTGTATTTTCGTTCCAATTTCATCGCGTGGTTATGTAGTTGCCTACAAATATCATTTATTCTTCACTGTATTACCATAGTTACTGAAAAGCATTCCCGAGATTGTTTTTTTTTTATTTCGTGTGGCTATGTATTCTCTTGAGCTCCGATCTGTATATACAACTCGTGTAACTTGCCAAACTGAACAATGTAAGAATGTGTTTGATTGGACGAGACGGCAATACAACTGCATGAAAGCATCAGAGACGTACCAGAGAGAGTTTGGTGTACCATATGATCTGCACGCACAGTGTTTATGTAGGTGTCTGCTTGGTTACAATATTGATACAAGATATCAATGATTCCAAGACTAGATAGGTGGGAACAGCAACTAAATATGGACGCTCGTCTCGCATTTCATAAGTAACATGCAACGTGACAAAGCAAAGTGTTGTTAACTGCTTTGCAGACAATGCATTTTGGCTGAGTGTCAAAAACATCTACATCGAAGAAAAATATACCAACAAAACCAAGAAATCCCAATATTGAAACGACAAGAGCTATGTTTGCCCGTTTTTCCATTGATCCTTAATCTATTTCACATACTCACCTTCATCAACTTTCGTTTAACAATTGACCGATGACCCCGGAAGGACGGGTAGAGCATGCGCAGAAACTAAAGTTTCTATTGAGATTTTTTGATTTTTTTTATGTACGTGGAATGTTTTGTAACAAATCCAAGATTTATTGATATTAAGCATTAGTTACTTTAAGTAGGAATGTTAATATAAGCATATTTGATTTATCATATTTCTAGCGCCATTTTGTTACATTGCAAAATAGGTACAGGAGATGATGGGTTTTGTGCAATATTCGTGAATGAAAGTTCACTGAATTTGTTTTGTTTTTTTTCCTTGAATGATTTACATGTTGAGAATTTATCTTAATTTTGTTTCTTATCATGTAAAACTGAGGTTTACCTTACTCAAAGTAAATTAAAGACTTGATTTGTTGCTTGCTTGTTTTTAGTCTACTAAAAGTGGAAAGTTTGATTGCGTAGATGGCTATATCTCTTTTCTTGAGGGAAAGAAGAGCTACAGTAAAAGGTTGTTTAGTTTTAAAGTTGTTAAGTGTGTTTAATCTGGAAATGATGGATTCTGTTCAACAAAAACAGTTGTTATCTGAAGGACAAATATGGGTGATATTGTTTTTAAACTCGTAACACAGACTGTGGGTTATATGGTACAACGTCTTCCCATTTCATATCCTATTTTAAACATTTCTTTCTTCTTTTTTTTTTTATACACTTTTTTTGAATTTTGAGGGAGTATAATGAAATTTAACTAAAATACCAACGCTTAATTTACAACTATATTTAATGTAATTATACTGATGTCTTTAGAACAGTATTATGATTCAAACACCATCGTAAGAAAATTCGTTGTGCATTATGAATCGTTAATTTTTGAAGAGAAAAGGAGGCATTTACATGTATATAGTATCAAAAAGATTGCATATTTTCATTAAATAGATTAATACATGTACACATCTTTTAATATACAATACTTAAAATTATAATTTTTTCCCTTTTAGATACAATGTACTTGTAAATGCTTTTTAGCTCACCTGAGCCAAAGGTTCAAGTGAGCTTTTCTGATCAAAATTTGTCCGTTGTTGTTGTCGTCAACTTTTTATATTTTTTACTTCTTCTCCAGAACCCCTTGGTCAATTTTAACCAAACGTGCCACAAAGTATCGTTGGGCAAAGGGGATTCAAAATTGTTCAAATGAATGGCCACATCCTCTTCCAAGGGGAGATAATTATGAATAATTGAAAAATTAATGGCATCTTTAAAAAATCTTCTTCTCAAGAACCAAGGGACCGGGAAAGATGAAACTCATGTGGAATCATCCTCAGGTGATGTAGATTCAAGTTTGTTCAAATCATGACCCCAGGGGGTAGGGAGGGGCCACATGGACGATCACAGTTTTACATAGTATTGTATAGGGAAAATCTCAAGAACAGCAAAGCCTTGATTGGTTATATTTATGTGGAAGCATCCTAAGTTTGTTCAAATGAACCCCTAGGGGTAGGGTGGAGCCACAATGGACGATCAAAGTTTAACATAGGAATGAATATGGAAAATCTTTAAAAATCTTCTCAAGAACAGCAAAGTAATGATTGGTTATATTTATATGGAAGCATCCTCAGGTGCATGGTATGTATTCAAGTTTGTTCAAATTATGACCCCCTCCTATACATAGAAATATATAGGAAAATGTTTCTTCGAGAACAGCAAAGCCATGCATGATCGCTCGTATCTGTGTGAAAGCATCCTCAGGGGTGTGGATTCAAGTTTGTTCAAGTGGACCCCTTGGGGTAGAGTGGGGCCTCAATGGACGATCAAAGTTTTACATAGGAACATAGAGGGAAAATCTTCAAAAGTTTCTTCTTCTCAAGAGCAGAAAAGCCATGACTAGTAATATTTATATGGAAGCCTCTACAGTTGGTGTCAATTCAAATTTGTTCAAATCATGACCCGGGGGTAAGGTTGGGCCACAATGGACAATCAAAGTTTTACATAAGAATATATAGGGATCATTTTTATAAATCTTCTTCTCAAGAACAGCAAAGACATGATTGGTCATTTTTTATATGGAAGCATCCTCAGGTGGTGTAGATTAAAGTTTGTTTAAATCATGCCCCCCTGGGGTAGAGTGGGGCCACAATAGTCGATTAAAGTTTTACATAGGAATATAATGGGAAAAAAGTTTTTCTCAAGAACAGCAAAACTGATTGATCTTTTTTATATCGAAGCATCCTCAGGTGGTGTGTATTCAAAATTGTTCAAATCATGACCCCCAGGGGTAGGGTGGGGTCGGCCACAATGGTCGATCAAAGTTGTTTTTTTTAATTTTAATAACGAGTGCTCAGGTGAGCGATGTTGCCCCTGGGCCTCTTGTTTTTACATCTCTTGTAAATTAGGGGGTTGCATTAGTTACGTTAGATTACATAAAATCGTAGCTGCAGTACTGAAGCGTTTTGGTTTTACATCTTTATCTTCGACCATAACACATAAAATGTGGAATTTGCGGCGCAAGATTTTTTGCGTATACTGTTTTGGAAAATTCCTCCACTTTCCAGCTTTGGTTAATCATCTATCTTACACGGGTACCTGTAAAGTGCGAAACGAAATAGAAACGAAACGAACTGAAACGAAACGAAATCTGCCGAAACGAAACGAAATCTACTTTACATGTATAACACATCAATGTTGATAGATATGTTGAATCTAGATAAATAAGGACTGAAAATAAGAGTAAGATATAAAAATTAGAAAATAATGCACATATTGAAACTATACATGCATAGTACGCTCGTGCATATTTGCAGCTTGCAAACATGTAAATGCATCATTAGACTGAGAAGGGAGCATAATTTATCAGTAATTAAATTTTATTAACAAGTGCTAAAAGTATATGAATTTTATTTGAAGTAAAACTATACATACATAGTACGCTCGTACATATTTGCAGCTTGCAAACATGTAAATGCATCATTAGACTGAGAAGGGAGCATAATTTATCGGTAACTAAATTTTATATTAACAAGTGCTTGAAGTATATGAATTTTATTTGAAGTAAAAAAAAAGTCCACATGTAGTTACACATTTATAATTATATACATGTACCTTGATTTACAAAAAAAACCCAAAAAACATTTTGATAGTTTTGTTTCGTTTCGTTTCGTCTTGATTTCGTTTCGTTTCGGTAGGTTTCGTTTCGTTTCGGTAGATTTCGTTTCGTTTCGGCAGATTTCGTTTCGTTTCAGTTCGTTTCGTTTCTATTTCGTTTCGCACTTTACAGGTACCCATCTTACACCCACTAATTTCAGACATATCCTTAAACCAATTTGTATATTTTATCCTCCTCTCAACCCTTTATAGTCTTCTCTACAGACGATAAACTGGCTTGATTTGAATTGCCTGAGGGACTGCAGAAAATTCTAATTCAAGCGAGTTCATCGCATGTAGAGACGACTATGAAGGATTGGGAGGTATACAAATTACATGTATACAGATTTAATAAAAATGTATCTAGAATTATGGAGGGAAAGGTAGATGATTTACCAATATTGGAAAGTGGAAAAATTCTCCCAAATATAGCGCAAAAAATCTTGCGCCGTAAATTGTACCTTTTTTGAATTACAGGATCTGTGACGTTATGGTAGAAGACTAATATATAAAACAATAAAGCTACAGTTCTGCGGCAAAATAAAACCAGTGACATTTTTAAATGGTCGTGTTCTGTTCATTAACAGTTAGATATTGATCGCTAAATTAAAATCAGTTTCGCTGTATATCATCGTTTGATAAAGAGAATAAAGATTGCGAACATATTTACCTGTATATAAAGTCTCCTTATCTCTAATAAGGGCATAAGAAATATCAGTATATTCGAGAAGTGGTTTTTATAAGAGTTGGATACCTTTTTTTTTAAAATCCAATGAACATTGAGAAAAATTGAAATCACAAAACTTTATGAAAATCAATACCTCGGTAGCAACAAAACGTTTTGTGTTCCGAATGTTATTATTGAGCACAAAATGAATATAAGAGTGTACAGTTTAAAGACATCTTTAATGTAAGAAAAATAAATAACAAATTTCTCTATAAATAAAGGTGGGTAACCCCGCCCCTTTCAATGAAACAAAATAATACTGAGTACACTGAATTTCAATTCAACTTTTCCTACACATCTTCTAAAAAATAGCATAAGATATACATATATTTAAATATTTTATATGTGACTAAGAAGCAAATGTATTTTCATGCACAATCTTACATTTAGCCATCTTGAAATCTCAAGTGTTTCACGTTATTAATATTTTCAAATGAATTTGTTTTATGCATGTGAAACAAGAAAATATACATAGACAGATTCAAAACTTTCTTTGAAAGTTCACATATAGTTAATAACAACGTCTACATTCTAGTAAAATATCACTTGTTCTCTTCAAACACTTTTTTAAGCTTTCCTGACTCGTGCATCAGTATCAATTCCTTTTCGCCTCCAATGTATTTTGTACCAATAAACAGCTGTGGTACCTACCAGTAAAATCATAGTTGTATATATTTAGTATAAAATTAAATTCAAAATCAGAGTAGTAGTTTGAAATAAATGAAATAGGAGATGCAATTTTAGTTGAAAATAGATAAACAAGAACGTTTTATTCGATATTCCTATATTCACATTATGTCCTATATAATTTATATAATTCTTAAAACAGTGCTTTCTCGCCCAACATACGGAGTGTATATCCCAACATACGGAGTGTATACTATTTTGTGCACAGGGTGTATGCTTCTGAACAATAAGGGGGTCGAGGAATTTTTTTTTGGGGGGGGGTCCAATTTTTCAATTTATGGATATATTTAGCCAGAAAGCATATCCTTACGGAAAAAATCATTATGTGAGGAGTACATTCCTCGACCCCCTTTTGTCTGTTCGATTCCAAACACCCCGTGCACAACATACCGTTAGTATACCCCCGCATGTTAGAATACTGGTATATACACATGGTGTTTGTTGATGATGAAACCTGTACAAATACATCTCGAAAGGTTTTGTAAGATTATAATTTACAACATTTAAAAAAATAATTAAGAGATGGAGGCATTTATTTGTATGCATTATACATACCGATCTGGCGTCCGTCTGACACAGAATCTGTAGATAATTTTCTAACTGTGCACAGTCCTGTCTACTTTCAATGTCCACATACAACAGATTCTTTAGATTGTATTCGGCGAGAATTTTCTTTATCAGCTTACACTCGGGAGAGAATGACTTTGAAAACACAACAATGTTACCCTGGGCAAGCTTTTTGTCTACAAATATCTTTGCTCCTGCCATTTCAATATTCAGTTTCTTTCACGAATGTCAGAAAGCTTCCCTAACAACAACAATAATGGCTGAGCAGAAACTGGATATGTCGTTCATATGAAGTTCGGGCATTTAAAGATTTTTTTAAACACTGCTTTGAAAACTTAAGGAAAGGTGTTCTAACATTTAAATGAGTCCCCCTCGAGATTCATTTATTACAGTCTAAGAGACCAAGAAATATTTATCACCAGATTGGGACAGGTACTTTGTAGCAATACATTTGAGAGAGAAACTTTTTTTTCAACATCAATATTATTTATAGGACCTAGCATTAACCTTAGAATATTCATCTATTTTTCATCTTCAAACAAAACAGTAATTTATGACACTGAAATAAACTCTCCTATCTCAGGTGCCTCTCATTTTTCCTAACAATTTAGACTGATCTTGCTTGAGTAACTGTTCTCTGCCTTCTTTCACATTCCAATATTGTCTAGTATTCAGATATATCATTATTAAGATATTTAGAAAATGGTCAGCTGTTGTTAAAAGAAGATCGATATCATTTCCCACGTTTCGCTGATTTTTTTTAAAAAATAAATTAAGTTACGAATAATTATAAAGGATAAAATCAAAGAATAACCCTAGATATTGGATTCTGTGAAAACTAAAATCTGCTGCAAGATGGAAAGGAGTGGGATTGATTGTACCAAAAAAGAGGAAAACGTGCGTGCGGGAATTAAAATAACCAAAAAAAAAAAAAACACACACACACACAACAAAGAAATTAGAAACAAAATTTTGTAGTGTGTAAAAAATAAATGAATAAAAATATTTTGAAATAACTTTAAAATTTCATAATTTAGGGGCCTATATCAGAGAAATTTTTTTTGGAGCTAGATGATCTAGCGCGAAGTCAGTTACTATGGACGCTTGATTATGACGTCATTGATATGTTTCGGATCCTAGCAGTGCTGATGCTATGCTTACATGTAGCTTTTGTGACAGTAGTTCTCATCCGACATCAGGCATTTGAAGTTTGGTAAGTGTCTTTTTTTTAATTCCACAAAGTCATTATGTCTATACAGCAACAATCATATGTTTGTTAAAATCATTGTTGAGGTTACAGTACAGTGTACATAGTCCTTAATTTCGAGGAACTCTCGTTGAAGGCAAAATGCATATAATTTTTTTTTTATCATTAACTGTATTTTTTAATGAAGCATACTATAATAAACTACATTTCAAATATGTTAAATATTACTGATTTTATATATTTTGCAAACTACATGTATAGTTAAAATGATGAAGTTATATCGGGGAGGGTGGGGGGGGGGCAGCCAGAGAAAACTGCAAAAATTAATATACCTATAAATAACTTTACAAGCACATAAGGATTTTCCAAGTTAAAATGACAATTGAGAAAATTGTCCAACTCGATAATCCTATTTTGTGTGTGTAAAGTGTGGGGGTGGGGTGGGGGTGTGGGGGCTTTCAGCTTTTAAATACTGTAAAAAAAATATTTTAAGGGGTAAATTGTTATGCTTTGAGGGGATAAGGGTGGTTTATAGGGATCTGATTAATTTTCATGATTGAAGACGAGTTTAGAAGATATACATGTATATATAAAATATGAAAATTTACATTCCTTTGTGTATTGACATGAAATCACGGGGTCTTTCCATACCTTGAAAATCTTGAAAATAAACCCCTCGTAGAATTAAATGATCGCACATTATATTTGTTTCGTTTTATTCCTTCATTGCATGTATATTATACAGATTCATAAAATTTACTCGCATGTTTATCCATAAAATTGCCTTTAACATACATATGACCTTTTATTTTTACAAATTTACTCATATAAATATCTTTCATCTTTGACTAGTATTTCGGATTTCACCTCACGAGGAAACATCGACACGCTCCTCGGTTCCTTGGCTGACGGAATACGAGTATGTACGGTCGGCACGGTCCGTCCTATGGACCTGTTTAATGAGAGCGTGTGTCAACAAATCCAGATCCGTGACGTCCACCCTTCCTGCCACCTTAACAGAGCGATGGAATCTCCCTACAGGATACTACTGGTATTTATCATATAGCTTACTTTATTGCATTTGCTTATTACAGCAAATTCATTGAAAAATATGAAATATGCTTTTGCATCATCGCATGTAAGTTTTAACAAAAGAAACTTATTTTTCGGAATTCATTTTTTCAATTGCTGCACAAACATGCTCTGTCGTATATCATTATCATTGCAAATATGTATTGTAAATACATGTACTAGTATGTAATTTTATGGAATATAAATCAAGTAATTCATGATTGTGTTAGGTCCAAATACTTACAGATGCATTAAAACGCTTTTAAATAAGTTGAAAATGTAAAATTTTTAATGAGTTTTATGTAATACTCCCAAATCTAATTATACTTGTTTCTTTTAAAAATATTATAATCTGCCTGATTTTTATTTGATCAATTGATATTCTTTGTTGCTTATGATCACTGATTCAAAGGCATTCAGTTTCTATTTTTTAAATGCTAAAATGGAAATATCAAGAAAATTTTTTTTTATTTTAAATAGGGAGGAGTGACAGTTTTAGCCTTCATATCGCTGTGTTGTTACCATCTCATTTCTCACGGATTATTAATCAACGCTCTAACAATTCTGGAACTATAAACTTGTGTAATTGTGCAGCCAAATTCAGCGTATATATTCTCTGTTTCACCAGGATCCGTAAAACGAATAATTTTCAAAAAAAGTTTTAATCGCAATTACATTTTTATAAAAAAAAACCAGAATAAAGTACGAAAAATAGGAGTTTTATCCTTATAATTATAAAACTAGAAGACTACGAAACATAAATTGCCGTTTTGATACGATTTCATATATACATGTATATGTACGAAGTATGACTGAATTACGTACGATCTCATTATTGGTGTGGAGCATCGAAAAGAAAAAGTTTTATTGGCTAGCATCTGGATAACGTAAAAAAAATCCGAAATTACAGGAATTATCACTTGGATAGATATACGGCAAAAATATTTTCCTTCACTTCCTCACGAAGTGTATAACACGAGATATCTTTTCATGAAGAAACCCTTCATTTACTTGTATTTAGGGGAAAAACTCAGTTGTAATTATTAAAAATTTATTAAATATTTATTGAAAACCGATTTCATAATTTCTTCTTCTTGTAGTACCCTTAATAATTCTCCTAATTAAATTTCAACTAGGAGAAACTATTCCTTAGGTTTGGAATTGGAATCAATTCCAAATACATCCGTGGTGTACTTAGAAGTTGTATTCTTCTAATTACCAAATCCCTAAGCGCTCCATTTGTTGGAATAATTCATTATTCATGGAATATCTTCGTGCAAAGTTCTTCATTTTTATTGGACAATGACAAACCAACTGAACGTTTACATACTTAATAGTTTCGTACCTCCGACTCACGGGCGCTGTTTCGTATACGGGATACCCCCTACTTTATTTTTACCTCGTGGTGAAAATAAGAAGGGGGTGCCACGTATACGAAACAAGTGCCTGTGCTGCGGCTCGTAAAACATGTTAACTGGCATATTTCAATTCAAGTACATAATAAAATGATAGACAGCTTGAGTCGCAGACCTATCATGACAACCCACATGATCAGGAATATACTCTTTGACTACATTTGTCAAAGACACTATACTCATATACATCCAAATAATACAATGATAGACAGTTACATTCAGAGACACTCTGATCATTTCCATACACATGATACAATGATAGACAACAACAGTCAAAGACACTCTGACTATTTACATCCACATGATACAATGATAAACAGCAATTGTCAAAGACACTCTGATCATTTACATCCACATGATACAATGATAAACAGCAATAGTCAAAGACACTCTGATCATTTACATCCACATGATACAATGATAAACAGCAATAGTCAAAGTTACTCTGATTCATTTACATCCACATGATACAATGATAAACAGCAACAGTCAAAGACACTCTGATCATTTACATCCACATGATACAATAATAGACAGTAAGAGTCAAAGACACTCTGCCCCTCTACATCCACATAATACAATAATTGTTCCAATCACATAATACAATGATAGACAGCAACAGTCAAAGACTCTGACTGTCAACATGCCCACAAGAAATTAATAGGCAACGAAAGTCAAAGTCACTCTTATCATTCCCATCCAAATGATAAAATAATAGACAGTAATATCCAGATACTCTGACTATTATCATCTACATAGTTAATTTCACCAATAATTGAAGACAGCCTATTATTATACACATGAATAAAATGCAACAGTCAAACATGCTCCTGATCATTACCATCCACATGCAGTAATTACAGCAATGGTCAAGACATCCAGACCCTTGTCATCAACATGCAGTAATTACATCAATAGTCAAAAACACCCACTTCCTAACCATCCACATGCAGTAATTACAGCAATGGTCAAAGACATTCTATTCCTCGCTATCAACATGCAGTAGTTACAGCAATAGTCAAAGACACCCAAATGAAGTCATTACAGCAATGGTCAAAGACACCCTATTCCTTACCATCCACATGCAGTCATTACAGCAATAGTAAAAAAGCAGTTCCTTACCATCCACATGCAGTAATTACAGCAAAAGTCAAAGACATCCAGTTCCTTACCATCCACATGCAGTAATTACAGCAAAAGTCAAAGACACCAATTTCCTTACCATCAACATGCAGTAATTACAGCAATGGTCAAAGACATTCTATTCCTTACCATCCACATGCAGTAATTAAAACAAAAGTCAAAGACATCCAGACCACTGTCATCAACATACAGTAATTACAGCAAAAGTCAAAGACATCCAGACCCTTGTCTTCAACATGCAGTAATTACAGCAATAGTAAAAAAACACCTAGATCCACACCATCCATTTACAGTAATTACAGCAATGGTCAAAGATATTCAGACCCTTGTCATCAACATGCAGTAATTACAACAAAAATCAAAGACACCCAGACCCTTGTCTTCAACATACAGTAATTACAGCAAAAGTCAAAGACACCTAGATCCACACCATCCATTTACAGTAATTACAGCAATGGTCAAAGACATTCAGACCCTTGTAATCAACATGCAGTAATTACAACAATAGTCAAAGACACCCACTTCCTAACCATCCACATGCAGTAATTACAGAAATAGTCAAAGACACCCAGACCCGTACCATCCACATGCAGTAATTACAACAATAGTCAAAAATACCCAAACCCATACCATCCACATGCAGTAATTACACCAATAGTAAAAAACACCCAAACCCATACCATCCACATGCAGTAATTACAACAATAGTCAAAAACACCCAAACCCATACCATCCACATGCAGTAATTACAACAATAGTCAAAAACA
>PRKT01000064.1:1020508-1046883 GCA_003671525.1 Saccostrea glomerata | reverse complement strand
GTTTTACATAGGAATATATAGGAAAAATCTTTAAAAGAACCACTGGGCCAGGAAAGATGAAACTCTATGGAAGTAAATTTATTGTGTATCTCGTAATTTAGAAAGGGAAAGAACATTCTGATTAACAAATATCTTCCATGTTTAGAAAACCTCTAATTCTGAATAACTTCTCCCACCCCAATCACCATACACCAACACTTAAACTTATATGTATAGAGCAGCCCGGTTCTCCGGCCTGCAATTACATCCAGGCCATCTGACTGTCAAACAGACTCAACTCCAGTTCTAGGCCAGTTTATTATGTTGTTTTAATCTGAATTATTCCATACCGGACAGCACAAAAATCGAATTCACTTTAATTTGGAAACCATCATGTAATGGGGTACCGATGTATCATGTCTCAATCTCTCTCTTTCTTGATGTATGAATTGATCCATTCAACAAACATCTTCGCTAGCCAAGGGTTTCCGATCCGAAATCTACTGTTGTAGAGTAGATTTCGGATCGGAAACCCTTGGCTAGCGAAGATGTTCAACAAATAGCCTTAACATATTATGAAAAATATGCCTGCACAGTTGTCCCTGTTGTAACATGCTGGACGTCTAATGCTTTTTTTTTTAAAGATAACTTTTAAAAATAGTATTTCATTGAAAACTAGTATAGTTTTTCTGTTTAATTTAAAAATGATACACGCTCCACTTATACAGCTAAATCACAGGAGCAGCCGTTACTGTTCAATCTAAGCATGAATTTTTATTTTGGGTCACATTTTTGCAATTATACACTTGTGATGTCGAAATAATAATCATAATATCATGTTTTGAATGCCAAAGCTTTCCGCAAACTTTTTAAAGAAAATACAAGTGAAATGTAAATGAACAATTCCCCTCATACTTTAAATTCACTCTATTACGCTACTGGATTTGTCCATCAAGGTATTTTGGATAATAAGTGTGTTAAATAACTTTTTATTTCATTAATTACTAAGAATTTCAAAAATTCTCACTGCATTAAATGCATGTTTGTGTAATGCTGCCCTCAAACTACCTTCCTTAAAAATGTATATACTAGAATAGAATAAAGATCAAACCAAGTATTCTAGACATTAGATTTTATTTCATGCACCAAAAAAGGTTCATCTATGGTAGCAACAAAAAGGTGGTGTATAAAACATATATCCATAGCTACTGTAGGCACAGCTACTAAATAGTCTGCTTTGTAGACAAGTCTCCATGACAACTTGACTAATTTTGGAGAGTTAAAAAAATTTGCATTTAATGTGAAAATCATTTTGCGGTCAGTTACCGGTAAGTACTTTTCCTAATCAAAATTACATAGGATTTTGTGTAATTGTTTGAAATTACCCCACTAAGTTACATAAGAAATATGTCTATCTCCCCTTGAAACGAAAACGGGAGAAATTATAAATAAACCTTGTCACAATCTGACTAATAATTGAGCTGTGGCAAGGTAATAAAAACAAGCAGGCTTGGTTGTCATGGAGACATGTCAACTCTTTTATAAATAACTTAATGAAATATTAACAAATATGCTACACGAAAAAATGAAGCATGTAACGTAAATATGAAATCTAACATCCAACAAAATACTTTTTACTTTTATAATTAAAAACAACCAAAATGATGTGAGGTACAAAATAACGGACGAAATGCACGAAAATGAAACTTGTTGGATCAGGGAGGATAACTCTTAAAATTTTTCTACTTTCATAATCTGACGTGAAAAATGCAATATATATATCGAAGACAATATTGAATAAGGAAGGGGAAAACAACAGGAAATATAAATAATAATACTTTTTGTGTCTCCATTTCTTTTTTAACAGGTGAAATTGTTTTATTGCACAATTTGGGATTCTAGCATCCACCTGACCCAACCAGAGTTGAGTAGTAAAAACATATAATTCATATATAATGGGTGAAAATAAACTATCCCAGGTCTTATGAAAAGCAAATTAATACTACAACAAAGATATTTTGTAGATTTAGCATGAATTTAAAAAAAGCCACATTTATATAAATCAATACAATATTAAATCTTTCTCTAGCATATAATACTTCATTATTTTTTTTTTCTGAGGGGAAAAAACACAACCTATAACCAGTCAGAAAAATTAACATGCCATTAAAATCCTTTACAACTAAATTACAAAGTACTCTAAAAAAAGGAAAATCAAACAGTTGTGCCATCAAAAGAAGGTGACACCTTTGTCATTTGTAGAATAACATCAGCATACATAGTTAAACCTATATTTTTAAATGTATAAAATATTTCATTCATCTGACAGCACTCATCACTCAAATTCAATCACTCCCAAGAAATCACAAAAGCTTGGTATTGTACAAATGCTACAGAAGCATAGTTATAGGACTTGCCAAGAATATTCATTTGCAGTTTGAAAAGAAATGTCACAGAATCTTAAATAAACCACATTCTGTTGGATGTTGATGTAATATGACTGAGTATTTGACTTGTACAGGTACACATTTCTGTCAATGGGACTAAATGCCTCTTAAAATAGAATGACCAAGTCTTTTTTTTTCATCTTAACTCTGCAATAAATGCCATCAGTTCACAATAATCCCCTAACAATTATTATTTCATTATCATTGATGATATGGATGCAAGATTGTCACCAAAATTGTGGAAAAATCATGTATTATAATGTTTTCCATTCTGATATGCCACAAACTTGTTTTTATGCTCCATATACTTATACATTCTCTTCAAAAATATAAATGCATTGTGTGTTGAACACAACAGTCAGTCAACCTTAATATTATTAGAATTATTAAACAGATAATAAATACTGAGAAAATTTAAACAGCAAATAATCTTTTTCTTCGAAATATAAAAATACCACCCTGACTAACTGATCAACTACATTAGAGAGTGATCTACATGGAACTATGGCAACATTTGGCAACATTAGCCACACGTCTGACTGTTCTGTGGCTGGATCTGTCCTCCGTATGGATATAATGTGACTTTGATTGGATGATTCTTGTAAGCAGTTAGTGGCCAACAAAACCTTTTACTTGTGTCCTGTGAAAATTAGAAAAGTTGTTTTTGATTACTGTGAGGAAAAAGAAAACCAAGGGAAATAAGCCTGAATCACCTAGGAATAATTTTGTTCATGGCATAGCCCAATAGCTTTTCATTTTAAAATTTTCATCATCCTTTGTGGAGCACCAAATTTTGTTTTCATGGTTGAGTCTAACCATAAATGTTTTGTTCATCTTAGTATTACAAAATTGGATAATGGGAGCTGCATGTCCACAAATTTACATGTACCAATCACTGAATCAGTACCACAAAATTTAAGCACCATTAATAAGAAAAATTCTAATATAAGGATATGTTACAAAAAACAAAATCTTACATTGAATTCGTTGTACATAATTTCCTGGGAAGGTTCCAAACATTCCTGTCCGACATGAGGTGCCTACGTACCATCCATCATCACATTTCTCCATCACATATACATCATCTTGCTCCCATAGCTCCAACTCATCATCGTTCATAGGTTTATATGCATAAATAGCTCGATATCTGTAATGTACAGGACTATAATCATTAAAGGGGAACATGTGACTAAAGATACATTGATTTTGATAAAATGACGAATCCTAAAATCATTCCTTAGATCGTGGAAGGATTAAAAGAAAAAAGAAAAAAATTGGGAGAATTTTTACTTTTAAGTGAAATAGATAAAACTCAGAATAAAGAAATAAACACATGGATCATCTTAAATTTCTGCTGGATAGATGTGCAAAACTAAACTTGGGGATAAAGTGAGTGTCACATTATAGGAAAGACATCAATTTTCTAATCACATGTGTCTACACAACATTCTCTGTGTGGTTCACTCAGTGCTTACCGTTCATACACAATATCCCCCACAACCATCAAATTAAGCATTTCTCTGACAAAGACAAAATACGGAGTCTAACTACAGGGTTCCCAAAAACATAACATTGTTTAACATAAAGACTATAAGAATGTCATGCAGAAGATTTCAACATTTCTAAAATTCATGCATCCTGATTGGGTTTAATTATAGAGTTACTTGTGGTCAGGAAAAACAATCTGTCTTGAATTTGACAAGAGTTGATTAATTAGTTGAATAATTAACCTTTTTAGACACTCACCTACTTAAGGCTAAATCCTCATCTACATTTTTATTCCTATAGAAATCATTATTGTTCTCCACATAGTTTTTATTAGCACTGGGAGAATATCCCGTCTGTCTGTCTGTTTGTACGGGGGACAGGGGACCTCGTCCCGTCCCGGGACTCTGCCGTGATCGTTGTTGTGAATACTGGTAAGAATCTCCCCCATTGAACTGGGGGGCATGTCCATTGTCCATTCTATCATAGTAACGGGGTGACATAGTCTTTTCTAGCCCTGGGGTGGCATGATAGCCTTGCACATGATGGGGGGTAATGTCATTCTGTCTGGATCCAGATCTGTAGCCTGCTGGTGATTTGGGTGAAAAGGCCCCTGGGGAGGGCTGTGGGGGAGGAGTGGGGGCCTCCATACTAACAGGGGAGAGCATCTCTGGTGTACCTACAGGTAAAGAGCATGGAATTAACATTAAAATTGATTTTGACCATAATCAAAGTTCACAGATATACAAACAAAAATGTAAGAGCAAGGAATGAAAAGGTTTGACAGTAGTTTAACAACACATGCATAAAAACAAAATAAAATCAAAAGTGGAAAAGAAATCCATATGAAAACATCAGTTTTTAAAATATATACAAAACCCATCTAAAAGGATATTATACAAACAGTTGACATTTCAAAAAGTGATTCAATAAACTAATACATAGAAAGAAGTCATTTTTTTAACCAACTGAATAACACACATAATAGGGGAAGAAAACAAAATTGAATTCCAAACTTCGAAGTGAGCTGTAATAAAAACATAAAATAAAGAAGAAGAAGGAACAGGTAGACAGGAAGGAAATGGATGAAACAAAAGACAGTGTCCTGATATTACCTCTACCTGTCATTGGTGTAGTGATAACAGAGGGGGCTGGGGTCACCAGAGGTGTGGAAGGCTCATTTAACACCTCTACATACGCCACAGGAAATATTCCCTGGCGGTTTCCAGCTCTCCCCTCAAACCAATTCTCATCAACTCTCCTCAATAAAGTCACTATCTCTCCCTGTAAAATGAAGTACATCTGTTAGATTAAAAAACATTCTTTTCTTCTACAATATTAATGAATACCTGTATTACTTCAAGTAAACTAAGGTAAGAGCCCCCCTTTCCCCATCTTCGACCCAGATAAAATCGTGGTAACTGGTTACAGTACATTGTATCAAAAGCAAATGAATGACTCGCACAAAATTTGTTTCAACAAATATTATTCGATTTCACATAAGAAATAATTTATTTCCTGTAAATTCATACCTTGCGTAAGGACAACTCTACATTAGTTTGTCCGTTGAAGTTAAATCTGGCCCTGGCCTGTCCCTCTGACTGTCTGGCTGCTTCCTGGGCCTGCTCTATTGTTGTGATCACCTACAAATGAATTCACACACCTTTTACATTTTCCATTTTAAAGCACATCATAGTTTTCATGTTATGTACTTCATTTTGACAAGACCTCACCTCTACATAATTACTGGGGAAAATTCCCTTCCTGCCATAATGCTCTCCTTCAAACCAGTTTCTGTCCACTTGCCGAAGGAGGTACAAGATATCACCTTTCTTGAATGAAAGTTCCCTGAAAGCAAAATCGGAAAATTGACTCAAAAGAATTTCAATAAGATGATGATTATTACTGAAATTAATGACTTACAGAAAGACTAAAAGGACCACCAAGACATGATATTAAGATTAAGTCTCTTTGCCTACCTGGGATTTTGAGCATTGAAGGTGTACAGAGCCTTGGCCTTGCCCTGGATTTGGAAGCCTCTCCTTCTGTCTGCTGGGACTCCATACTTCGCTGTGACCGTCATTGGTTCGTCAAACCGGTCAACTGGGATTGGTGACTTCTGGGAGGGACTGCAGTACAATAAATCACGATAATTAGATAATTAAAACACTGTATAATGTGATAAAAACTCACAGAATATGATGTGTAACTTTACCTAAGCATATTTTCCTTTAAAACATAGCATTCAAATGTGTCAATAGGAGTAACAAAGAATAAAGAAGTATTGAACCAATGGATCAAAATCAGAATCACAAGAAAGATGTTTTCAAAAGAACAAAGAAGTGTTTGGGGAAATGTTATTGTGATGTAAAAAAAAAAAAATACCCATGATTCATCATTAGTAGAAAGCTTAATTGTTGTTAGAAACATCGCAAAACCAGTGACTCTGAACAAATGAAGACAGAAGAAACTTTAAAAACAAAAGAGAACTTGAGGAGCTATGAAGAGAAACTTGTGTGACCATGCAGAAATACTTCAAATCAATGTTCTTCTGACTAAGTGATGCTGCAACTGTACCAAGTCTAATTTTAACCATTCCCACTTGCTGTGCATTTGTTACACTGCTTTAAGCCACAATAAACATTTTTAACATCTGCTACTACAATGAATGAATAGTATACCGATACATGTACATTAAAAGCCAAAATAATTGCAGCATACCTCAGACAAGATTGTGTTAAAATTTCAAGTATCTACAATGAGTAGTTGCAGAGAAAACTGCGACGAAAATTTGTTATGTATGAAACAGACAGATGCACAGACAAACTGGAAGTTGACATCGGATTTGAACGAAAATGTATCCCACCATATGGCATGCCTTAGAGAAGATTGTGTTAAAATTTCAAGCATCTACAATGAGTAGTTGCTGAGTAAACTGCGACGAAAATTTGTTATGTATGAAACGGACAGACGCACAGACAAACAGGAAGTCGACATCAGATTTGTGCGAAAATGTATCCCACCATATGGCATGTCTCAGAGAAAATTGTGTTAAAATTTCAAGCATCTACAATGAGTAGTTGCTGAGAAAACTGCGACGAAAATTTGTTTCGGACGGACACACAGACAGCTAGACGGACGGACAGACAGACAGACAGACGGACAGACACACAAGGGTAAAACAGTATACCCCCCTCTCCTTCGGAGCGGGGGTATAAAAAATAAAATAAAGAAGAAGAAGGAACAGGTAGACAGGAAGGATATGGATGAAACAAAAGACAGTGTCCTGATATTACCTCTACCTGTCATTGGTGTAGTGATAACAGAGGGGGCTGGGGTCACCAGAGGTGTGGAAGGCTCATTTAACACCTCTACATAAGCCACAGGAAATATTCCCTGGCGGTTTCCAGCTCTCCCCTCAAACCAATTCTCATCAACTCTCCTCAATAAAGTCACTATCTCTCCCTGTAAAATGAAGTACATCTGTTAAATTAAAGATAATTCTTTTCTTCTACAATATTAATGAATACCTGTATTTCTTGAAATGTAAAACTTCAAGTAAACTAAGGTAAGAGCCCCCCTTTCCCCATCTTCGACCCAGATAAAATCGTGGTTACAGTACATTGTATCATAAGCAAATGAAAGACTCGCACAAAATTTGTTTCAACAAATATTATTCGATTTCAATTAAGAAATAATTTATTTCCTGTAAATTTATACCTTGCGTAAGGACAACTCTACATTAGTTTGTCCGTTGAAGTTAAATCTGGCCCTGGCCTGTCCCTCTGACTGTCTGGCTGCTTCCTGGGCCTGCTCTATTGTTGTGATCACCTACAAATGAATTGACACATCTCTTACATATTCCATTTTCAAGCACATCATAGTTTTCATGTTATGTGCCTCATTTTGACAAGACCTCACCTCTACATAATTACTGGGGAAAATTCCCTTCCTGCCATAATGCTCTCCTTCAAACCAGTTTCTGTCCACTTGTCGAAGGAGGTACAAGATATCGCCTTTCTTGAATGAAAGTTCCCTGAAAGCAAAATCGGAGGATTGATTCTAAGATTTTCAATAAGATAATAATTATATGTGAACTTAATAAGAGTACTGAAAGACAACATGGACCACAAGGATAAAGGAGGACTGCCGCTACCTGGGATTTTGAGCATTGAAGGTGTACAGAGCCTTGGCTTTGCCCTGGATTTGGAAGCCTCTCCTCCTGTCTGCTGGGACTCCATACTTCGCAGTGACCGTCATCGGCTCGTCAAACCGGTCCACTGGGATGGGTGACTTCTGGGAGGGACTGCAGAGCAAGAAATCATGATAATTAGACATATAAAACATTGCTAAATATGATCAAAACTCACAGAATATGATGTGTCACTTCACCTTAGCATATTTTCCTTTAAGACTTAGCATTCAAATGTGTCAATAGGAGAAACAAAGAATAAAGAAGTGATGAACCAGTGGATCAAAATCAGAATCACAAGAAAGATGTTTTCAACAGAACAAAGAAGTGTTTTGGGGAGGTGTTAAATTATGATGTAAAAAAAATACCCATGATTCATCATTAGTAAGAAGCTTAATTGTTGTTAGAAACATCGCAAAACCAGTGGCTCTGAACAAATGAAGACAGAAGAAACTTTAAAAACAAAAGAGAACTTGAGGAGCTATGAAGAGAAACTTGTGTGACCATGCAGAAATACTTCAAATCAATGTTCTCTGACTAAGTGATGCTGCAACCGTACCAAGTCTAATTTTAACCATTCCCACTTGCTGTGCATTTGTTACACTACTTTAAGCCACAATAAACATTTTTAACATCTGCTACACTTAAATGAATTATATACCGATACATGTACATCAAAAGCCCAAAAAATAGCATTTAAATACAATGATTTTTTTTAAATGAAAGCATTTGTCTGTTAATATCAACCTGTGTACATATTGTGTTTTGGATACATCCATAACACAAAAAAGCATTAATGTTGTTTTGCGGAATGATGGAGGTGTTACCATGGTGATGGTGATGTTTGTGAGAGATGAAGATGGAGCAGGGAGACCGTCCCAGAGAGATTAGTAAACAATGGTCAATCAGGCGAATACTTACGTCGTCATGGGGTCTGGATTTATGTTATTAGGGTAGCTGGAGGGGACAAATTAATTCATCATCAGAATTAAGAAAACTTAAATATGAACTCAAAATAAAGTAAATTTGACTTTCAATTTGGATTGGTTGGTTATAAACCTGGAGTCTGTGGGTTTAATGGTTGGATCAAGTGACATGGTGTGTTTTCTATTAATGTGCAAAATTGGAAACTAAAGGAACTGAATAGCCCTAATAAACAAATGATAAACTTTCGTATATTTTCTGACCAAAATGATATTAATGCCAAAAAAATTCCAACTGCCAAGTTCCTAATTCAAGTTTTTAAAAAGAAAACAATTTTTTTTTAGCATTTTTTAAAAAAACTTTCTGCTGTACATTTCTACAATTCAAGTTAAAAAATTTCTGTTATTTTAAAATCTGTATAAAATCTGAATGTATGGGACTCAAGACAGATCATTAATATGCAATCCAATTCAGACAATAATTTCAATTTTTTCTTTTGTAAATTTTTATTTGATATGAATAAATATATGTTTAATCTTGCATTTAGATGATCTCTTTTTAAAATGGTGATTATAATAATCACTGCTCCCTATACTTACGTGAAGAAGTCATTATGTCGCCTGGCTTCCAGATCTGCCTCCTCCTGTAATATTTTACGTCTTCGTTCCTCCTGGTAAAGCTGTTCCTGAAAGCATAATTTTTTTTATATATAATAATATTTATAGTTCATAACTTAAGGTCAAGATCTAGTAAATGAAAGGTGCCTACAGATGTATCAAACTTGAGAAATAAATTCTTTTATTGATGCTTTACAGCTTTAGCTTGGTCAAATAAGGTGTTTCGGGGGATAATTTGTAGGTATGTCATTTTCAATGAAAAATTAAGAAAACCAGTCTTGAATAAGGGTTTTTTTCCTATTCGACAAAGGAAATGTATCCAGATTGCCTACAGTCTCTCAGAAAATGGTAATTAGTATGTTCATGGCCTCTTCTTTAAATCAATATCAAATTTAATATACTGGTATCCAGTTTACTTTACATATGATTTCAAATTTAATAACATGAAAATACTCTATTTTCTGCATAATTCTGCTTAAGCCGTAAAGTACGGGAAAAAGAAAGTTGAAATTGATTATGACGTCATCATGGATCTAGCACCAAAAAATTAGTCTCAAGTTATTTACTAGATCTTGACCTTAAATTTGACTTTTCATATAAAATAAAGGAGAAACTATGTACATGTAATGGCTGTCAATATTACAATTGTAAAATTGAAAGATGGGTGGGGGTGGGGTTGGGTTGGTATGGGGTTGGACTTACCAGTCGTTGTCTTCTGTACTCCTCTTCCTCCTCCTTACGACGTACATACTTAGGGTCTGCACTCATCGTGGCCTTCTTCTGCTCCGTTGTTGGATGTTTGAAGGCTGTAAAAATATATAGGAAAGTTAATCCATATCAGTCACATATTAGTAAGAAGCAAAACACAGAATTTCACAATACGAAAAATAAAAATCCACATCAACATAATTTTTTACAAAACTTTACAAAGTACAAAGGTGGTAAAATTGTGAAAAAATAAACTAAAAAAATAAAATGTAAATAATCATACATTGTAATTCTAGTACATAGCTACAGGTTATATATATACAATATGAGAGCAGGGTAACTGTGTAAATAAAAATTAGAGCTAATCTTCCACCTAAAATATAAATAGAGCAAAAGCATTAAAACAGAAGAAGCTGTAAGCAAAATCTAGAGTAAAAGTGCAGAATTATTACCAAGGTAGCCATTATAAAACATAATACTAAATCACAGTGCCAACACAAGTGTATTATCATTACGAAAAAATCATTACTTCACACAAAAAGACTAGATTCGGGCCACAGGAATTATGACATTAAAAGTCAGTGCTTTTAGTATTTTTTCCCATTCATAATCATTTTAATTAATTTTATTCTATTGTTAGTAGGAAAAACATTATTCAACACAGTGCTCCAAATGATACGACAAACCTTTGGAAACATTGGACATCCACAATATGACTTTTCAAGATCAGTAAAAATATATATGCAACAACACATTTTTTGTCCATGCTGCTTAAATCTTCCTAACGTATACATGTAAAGTTTCATGCTTAACCATCAGTTTTAGAAAAAACAATCAGGCCGACATGGAACACAAGAGACTAGGGGGAACTTACTCTTCTTCCTTTCCGCACATTCTAAACAGGTACAGTATATTCAAGATTTCGGGAACATATTTCATTCCAATTTGCTTAGCACTTTAAAATTGGCTAATTTTCAATGAACTTGTCTAGCATCATTACAGAATATATGTTCTTGATTACAAAAAAAATATCTTATATAAACTACCTATTGTAATATTGAATCTCTATGTATAAAATTTTCAATCATCCATGCTCTTATTAAATGCAGATGTAATTTAGTAAAGTGTAATTGTGACATATACAATGTAATAGTGTGCTGAAACTGAAACTTGGCAGATATGTTTGATAATACTTTGGTCTGATACTTCATGCTCACATGATTCTCATACTCACCCTTCTCAAACTCTTTCAGAAAAGCAAACTCCTCATCAATGGCTGATGATATAAAAAGTAACACAATTTTAAATGTCTGGGGGAAAGCCTATCACTTGGAGCACATATAACTTTAGTTTTTAGACACAAGTTTTCAGTAAACACCTAGCAACAAAATATGAGTACTTAACCCTTTTAATGCCAAAACCATCAAAAATATAAATAAAATGTGTGAGGAGCAAGCCATCTACGCATTGTGAGACCAGAGGAAAAAACACTCCAAAAAACTTCTACAAAGAGGCATTAGGCTCTTGCCCAGCACACAAGCAATACCTCCATTGGATTTGATTGGGGAAGGACTTGTGACCCCTAGCTGTTCGGCGGCCGACAGACTACTACGTTGCCGTGGCAACTTGAACTTGTACCCTCCTATTGTGATAGGGTGCTTCCGGACGGGAGGGGCAGGGGCCCCATTAATGGAGGCAGAAGCAGGGTGGTTATTGACCCTGACAACAACCGGTTCATAGACATTGTGGAAGTGGGGGATGAGCAGCTGAGGTGATTGGGGAGAAGGAGGGACTTTTGGAGGTACGGTCTGGTCCTGTCCTGCTTTCTTTTCTATTTCAAAAAACATGCAATCAAAATCAAAAATGAGAAAGAAAGCATGCAATACAAGGTATGATAAACAATTTGAAAAACAAAACTTAATTTATCTGAAATTCAAAAATGAAATTTTAGCCTGATTTTGTCATCTCAATTTTATCCTCCCAAATAACCTACTTAAAGGGTTAAATCATTAAATGATAGCAACTAAGATTGATTTTTTTTGCTGGAATGCTCTCAACAAAATTCTACATAAATCACACCATGCAAGAGCAGACAATGATGAGCGAGATTGTAGGAAGAAGAACAAAAGCAGAGAAAGGGTCACATGCAAAGCTGGGGAAGTGGATGAAGAATTTAATAATGACCTGCAATAGCCATGCTCTGCATCGGATCTTGTGATCTTCCAAATGATCTTGGGAGAGTTCCACCACCATTGTTGGATTCTTGAGTCGAGGGAGCTTTCCTTCGAGGTGCAGCTATTGTGTGGTAATATCGGTCTGGCATGGACTGTTGTAGAAATCCTCTTTTAAGAACTATTGGTGATTTCTTTTTTATGGGCATGTCTTGTCTTGTTAAATCTCTTGCTGGACTTTCAGTTTTGGATGACACAGCCAGTTTCAAAGGTTTCTTGACCAAAACAAATCTTTTGACTTTTTCTTCCTCCCTTTTCATGTTGGGTTTAGATACATCAGCTCTTGTCATTTCCTCCTGTGAACTCCAGCTTTGTTGTGATACTGAAAAATTGTCTTCAGAATGGCCCTCCATATTTTTAGATTTTATGTTATCCTGTGGTAGTTGGCTAATCAATTTAAATTTGCCACCAGTCTGATCAAAGTGAAGCCTGCTTTTTTTGCCTTCCTCTTTCCGTTCATGGAACAACTCCCTTAAACTTTTAACCTTACTATTGTTTTCCTCCGATTTGGCTTCATTTGGGGTACCTTTATTCAAACTCAACTGTGACTTGGACGATCTAGGTCTCAGAGGTGTTTGATCAGTTTTCTCCTTTTTGAGATCGGGAACAGACCTTGCTCTAGGCTCTATTTTACCAGCCCCAGAAAATTTTACAGTATTTGTACCTTTTGTCACATCTGGCAGATTTTCATCTGACTCTTCATCACTGTGTTTGACAATAAAAGTTCCAGCACTTTCATCAGAACCTACACTTTCAGATTCCTCTGAAGTGTCAATATGGTGCTGTGAAGCACCAGTTCTTGGTCCCTTATATAAATTATTACCAGCATCAGAACTACTTTGAAACGATGTGTAGGACCTTTCTTGGTCACTGTCTATCAGTTCTAGTCTTTCATTGCTTCTTGAGTGTTCAAGAACATCTTCCAAATATTTCTCCATCATTGGTTGCCTGTCTACTTGAGGTTTCACACCAAACTTACTTCGACTGAATTCATTGTTTTCTGCCAGGGCTCTTAGGTCCCTGACATGAAACTTCACACAAGGACTGTCACTTGGCTGAGAATGCTGAGTAAATGCAGATTTGGAAGTAAGCACTTCATTATCTGGAGATTCTTTTATTTCTTTATTTACAGAATGAAATCTCATTTTGGAAGGATCTCTTTGGTGGTCATGAAATTGAGCATTTCTTTCAGTGTTTTCAAACCTCTGCACACAGTTCTTAACATCCTGAATTGGGGAGGAATCAACACCTCTTCTAGAAAACACATTATGTGTTACTGACATTTGACTTGGTTGCAAATTTTTCCTTGATTCATCAGTATATTCATTCCATGAAGCAGGATCTTCATTGACATAAGTAGCCATTATCTTCCTTCCATGGATCACTGATAAAGGCGACACTGACAGTGCTGCCTTCTGCTCCACATGAGGGCTGCCAAAGAAAGATTCTTTGGAGGAGTTAGTCCTGATCAGTGGATTATCAGGCTCCACTTCTTTCTGAGTGTTGGGAGCAGAAAATGACCTTATATGCAGAGACTCCAGTCCTTTCAAAGCTTTATTTTGCACTGGCTTATCCTCTACAAAAATTTCATATTGATTGTGGGGTTGACCTCCAACCTGTGTGCCAGGAAAATATGTCTGAGAAGCAGGAATGGATGATTGGTCATTGATGTAGAAATCTGTACCCTGCCAAGACTGCTGTCTTTTTGATTTGTTTGAATTAATGCTCTGATTAAAGTCATCATCAAAAAGTCTGAACTTTTCTGCAAGAGCTGCAAATTTCTTTTCTCGACCCAGCGATCTTGTACCATACATTTTTGTATCAGGGACACTTTCAACAGAATCATCCTTGTTGTATTTCATCTTCAGATCTTGAAGTGACTTCTGTTTCTGCATCAAGCCTTTGTCAGCATTAGGATTCCAAGAAGCATGAGCATGCTCACTTTTCCTGCTGAAGAACCTTCTATTCTTCTTAGCTTCATCCAATTCAAAGTACAGATCTTGCAGTTCCTCCTCCTCTGCAGAGTTGCCAGTATGCCAGCTTTTTGGCCTCTTACTGGTTTTAAAGCTCTTGCTTCTTTTCTTTTCCAGCTCAGATATTCTCTCCAGAATTGAGTAATGTTTCTGAAGGTTGAGAAATTTCTCAGACTTGCCACTAGAGTGCAGAAGCCCTGCAGTGTAAGACTGATAAGTGTGGGGATCTAGTCTTGAAGACTTCTCACTGCAGAGGGAACTTTTGGCAGACAAAGAATACCACTGCCTCTTTGAAGTTTCCTCTTTGGGTTCATATGGCTCAAAGGACATGATCTTTGACCATGGATCAGGCATTCTGTAAGTTTCCTTGCTATTTGACTGAGGTTCTTGCATCTCCTCCTCCTCATATTCAAATTCCTCATCTTCCTCATTGTCATAACATCCATCATTCTTTGCCTGGTGCCTGGGTGAATTTGATGGAGTTCTGTTGGGAGAGGCATTAGGTTTAGACGACAATGTCTTGATGTCATCTTTGAGCTGAAGAATGTCTGATGCTGATTTTGAATCTCTGAAAACATCCACAATTTTCCTTGGCTGATTCCAGTCTCTTTCAGCTTCTTCTTCCAGAACCAGTTTCTCCAATCTCTCTTGTTCCTTCTCCATGTCCAGTGAGGAGGACATGACATCGCTCCTCGGACTGTGAGGAAGCAGGTCCGGCCTTCTCCTCAGTTGAGGACTACATCTCCCTAACTGTAAATCTGAGGACTTTGGAGTTGAATGCATTTCTGGTCTGAACTTTTCCAGATCAGGTGCCCCTTGGTTCCTTCGTGCGAGGTTTACAGTTCTCATATCCTTTGTCAATACAGACATTTCTCTATTTCACCATGCGTTTCCAAATCTTTGCCTCCCCTTGTATCTCTTGTGTGGTCAGTTTTATGTAGGTGACAATGTTTGATAGCACTAGTCTCTATTCTATGTTAGTTCAGGGAAGACATGAGTTAGGATGATTATATGTGAGAGCACAGTTACTGAGCACAATGTGTCACTAATGCACACTATGACTATGCCTGGCCAGTCTGCAAGAGAAAAACAGTACAATCAATTATAGCAATCACTTCTTCAAAAGATAATACACTAATCAAGATCTCTAGGACTTTTTGCATACAGATTTAATTTCAAAAAATAAATTATCAATAGTTCTTAATTTTCAATCAAAGACTTTATATCATGGATACAATTTCATTTTTCAAAATATGTTTTAATTAATTCGAAGTCTGAAAGGTGTGGAAATTTAAAATCAATTAATAATTCACATAATTGTGAAATTCTACGAATTAGTACAGCAGAGAAATGGCATTTGCCATAACAATTTATCTTCAGGGCTTAATAACTTTATTAATTTCAGCCAGATATAGCCAAAAAAATGATCAAAATATTCAAGCTGTTGGCCTTGATGTAGTGTTGTGACAGGCACTAAATGACATGGCTGCTCAGACAGAGACAATGTGCACTAGTGAGACATAGAACTGGTTACCATGACGATACGTACACAGCCGAAAGCAAGACGAAACACACAGAATGAAATGGAAATAAATGGGTGAGCTGACATTGAAAAGGATTATTCCTAGCCTAGGAAATGATGCATGTTCTGGCCAAGAGTCATTCCAGTGTCCGTACTAAAATATTAGTTGCAATGGATTATGTAATAATGCAGATTAGTTGTTTTTTTTACCCCTGCAATACATTGTACAATGTTATTTTAATATAATGAAGTGCTTTGAGGTTGCTTATGAAGTGTGTAGCATGCATCCATATAAGTTTATTTCAATAACTTAAAATGAAATCATGCTGAAAATTTCATCCATACTCATATTCCTAGAACTAATCATATTGAAACTTTTTAAAAATCACTGTTTAATTAACTAGTTTTTTCTGAGCAGCAGAGAATTATTGATTCCTCACTGGCACTTGTTTTACTAAAGATTTTTATGGAAAACCAGTTATTAGGATTAGCCTTTATATCTAGAACTCTCATTGTCAATATCTTTAAAACAATTTAATCAGCTCTGGCAAAACAAGGCTGTGATCAGGTAAAAGTAAAAAAACACAGGTTTCAAGGTGAAAAAATTATAACCATGTGGACAGGATCAGCAAAAACATTTAAAAGACTCAGAGGTGAGGTGAAATGAGGAGAGAGAACCAGTCAAACAGTAAGCCACCAGATTATAGCCACAGAAGAAAGAGAACTCACTTGAGGGTTTCTCTGGGGCAGGCATGTGCAGACCCTTGATGGGGATGTCCCCTCCTTTCTGGACACGCTTGTAGGCAACATCTTTGTCGTCCTCCCCCTCATCCTTCAGATTAAGAGGGGTGGATCCTTGTTTCTTTCCCTCTGTGCTGTAACAGAAATAGAATAATGTTGATTTTGTATGTTCTACATTTATGAAAAGTATGTCCAGTATAAGATGCTGATTATTGAAAACATTACAGAGTGAAAGTTTGAAAACCTGTGTTTTCTTCCTATACAGCTAGATACATTTACTTTCATGATCAATTTACTGCACAATATGACACACAATTTCTCAAAACAATCAGAAAAAGTTATTTAACCTCTATGTAGATCTCAATACCTGGTTAATGTGCAAATTTAGTCTGATTACTTTATTATTCATCAAAAAACCCCACTTTAAAGACTAGGAAAAAAATAATTACTTCTACATATTCTTACCACAGAACAATCTATGCAGCAGTATCATAAATGTAGCACTAAGTGTAGTAAGCACTTGTAGATAGATTGCATGCATGTACATAATACTGAATTGTCAAGAGCATAAAAAATCTTGCTTTATACTAGCTTACAAAAACTTATTCTCCTTGACCTCTGAATGATATGCCATAAACAAAAATAATTTTTGACCAAGTAAAAAAAAAAGAATACCATAAAACATCAGATGAAGCCATGTTAAATGAAGTAATATATTCCTTCAACACCCCTTGCTCATTTGACAACAAAATGTAGTCTTAGTTGACTGACAAAATCAAAACCCATTATTCCCAATCAGGCTTATCTTTACTTATCGGGGTATTACCATAAATCTTTTCATCACCTCAGATTAATATTCATGAAGATCAGTCTTTGTAGAAAAATCTCTAATCTGACCTCATGATACATGTACCCACTCAATACACTCTCACCTATGTCCCCTAAAGCTCACAACATTGTCAATTCTATCATTCAAACAAATGCAAAATCTGTGTTTGTTTACTGCAATTATGCATGCATATTTTTACAAACAATGTGCTCTAGTTCTGCTCAAAATTTCTGTTGTTCATAAAACAAAATATCATTCAAACATTTGTAAAATCTGTTTGTTTACAGCAATTATGTGTACATATTTTTACAAAAAAGTACTATCTGCTCAAATTTCTGTTGATCATGAAACAAAATATGTAAAGTTATGCCTTAGGTGAATTTGAATCATATTTCCTTGTTCTCTTGCAAGAGCAATCAGCTCAGCTCCCAGGATATCAGTTTGTAAGGTTATATTAGGATCTCACTATATGAAATATTCAGTTTTCATCAATATGATATGGAGAGTGTATTGCCAATCTCCTGGTTATAATCCATGTTCTAATATAACCTCTCTGCATTGCAGATAACATGAAACTGTGCAGTTGGTTAACCAAATCATTCCAAAAATTCCTATACCAGATATTTACATGGAGCAATGCTGAGCAATGCATACCTGGTCATATCTTACATCTCCATAAAGCATCAGAATTATGGAAAATTAGTGCTGGTTAATGAATATTTCAGAAGTTTATACCAGTCAAATCTCATTATCTCTAACTGGAAGGAGCTATGATTTAACTTGGACATATTCTAGGATTCAACATGAGAGTTAAAAAAGAAAAAGAAAAAGTGGTTAGGACTGCCAATGCACTTCAATGGTATTTGAGATATCAAGGTTCAAGATAACTAAGTTCAACTGTATGTATAGGTCAACTGTATGTACCTTAGAAAAAGAACCTTATTGCTATATAAACAAACCAACTATTCAACCACTTAAAAGAGCTATAGTTTCACCCTAAAGGAAAGCATTTACAATACATTAGGGTATGAAAATTAAATTGACATTGGTTAACAGATATTGGCTTGTTGAGAGAACAGTTATGTTAGGGTCATCCTAACAAGGTGTCTGCTTGTCTTTAGGAAATGAGTGGGAGGACACATTTATACACAGGGTACCCTAGGAATCCTATCACCCTAATACTACCCCTCATACTGGGTTGAATGACTGAACAACTGGTGGGTTGCTAGTCAGATGTGACCTATATTTAATGCACAGCTTTATAATAGGTGGATGATAGGTTTTGGTTAAGGTAGCTTTGAATTAGATTGTTTTTAAATTACATATACTGTTTCTACCCACTCAGGACACACCCATTTTTATTTCTTTCTAGCTGTGTCAATTACACTGCAGAAATAAGTGAACATATTAATTATAATTTTATTACCGTAGAGCACCAAATTTTCACATCTCTTTTTTGCAAGATTGTTTTTGGTACATGTATTTATAAGTCATAGAAAATTTTTCATAAATTTTGGTTATTTTGGTACTATACTTGCATGTTTACAGTATTGAAAATTATGGTGCACGTGTTGCACATAAAAGAAATCTTCAAAGTAAAAACATTGTGTATCAGGGGATCATATGACAACATCAACACTTAGTAACTCAGATGATGGATGAAGCTGTCATCTTGACTGCAGTTGACACTCCAGGCCATAAAAAGTAACACCTAACATACTTTAAATGTCCAACAAATACTTATTATTCTAACCACATCATTCATTAAATTATAAAAAATGTGAAAACACATGGCAGGGTGCATGTCATTAAACACTGGTTTGTATTCGGAAACCTCATAAAACAAAATTCGAGGAAATGTTTATTAAAGTGTAAGTACTGGCATGGAAAACTAAATGTAACCACTTAATGAATTATGGAGAACTGTCCCATTGTTACATTATAAAGGTCACATCTTGATTAAATGAGAAAGGGAATCTCTGGAGAAATCATTAGAGATTCCTTAATTTTCACTGCCTCAGACCTCTCCCCATGTTCACTGTAACCTCCATAATTGATTTACCAATAATCCTTTAAGCTTTACACATCACTGAATTACAAATAAATATATTAGGGCACCATGTATTCTCCAATAAGAACTAGTGAGTGGGGGCTATCTAATAATTAAGGATTCCCAGTGGGTGCACCCAGTCATGTGGCTGTGTTTACTCTAAAACAATCAAATTTTCTTGGCACGGTCCTGCGATTATTGACTTTGTCCAGCTATACTCACATAAAAGTTTTTGTGTGAATATTTGCCCTGTGTATTACATGTGACAGATTAAACATCCAGTATCTTAAGGTTTGTTCGTTTTTGTGATAGACACCCATAAAACAACTAAATGTGGTACACCAGTACAGTGTAGTAAGCCCCAGAGCTTAGGCACTGCCCCAAACAAAAGAAAACAGAATCAAAGTCAAATATCTCGGCTGATAATGCCTGTTTTAGCACTGATATTTCTGATCTAAATTAACACCCAAGCCGGTCATCACCATTGTTATCAAAACATATCGATCTAGTGTGCCCACTGTTAACACAGGTAAGGTGCTCGCCCGCTCAGCCGTGACTAATCCCCTCATTATCGTGTCTGGAAGTGTCAAACTTGTGTAAACAAAGGATTTACATACAGAAGGTAGAGGTGTGAACGAGACAATTATTATGAAAATCACTATGATAGGCGAAATTTTTGTATCAGATAAAACGAAAATCCCATATTTTCTTATCAGAATATCAGATGAAATTATTAATAAATTTATAAGAAATGGTTTTGTGCTCTGATATTGTATCAGATTAGCCGAAATATTCGTTTAACCACTATCTGATTAAATGGAATCCACTGTATTCGGAAACCTCATAAAACAAAATTCGAGGAAATGTTTATTAAAGTGTGAGTACTGGCATGGAAAACTAAATGTAACCACGTAATGATTTATGGAGAACTGTCCCATTGTTACATTCTAAATGTCACATCTTGATTAAATGAGAAAGGGTATCTCTGGAGAAATCATTAGAGATTCCTAATTTTCACTGCCTACGACCTCTCCCCATGTTCACTGTAACCTCACTAATTGATTTCCCAATAATCCTTTACACCTCACTGAATTACAAATAAATATATTAGGGCACCATGCATTCTCCACTAAGAACTAGTGAGTGGGGGCTATCTAATAATTAAGGATTCCCAGTGGATGCACCCAGCCATGTGGCTGTGTTTACTCTAAAACAATCAAATTTTCTTGGCATGGTCCTGCGATTATTGACTTTGTCCAGCTATACTCACATAAAAGTTTTTGTGTGAATATTTGCCCTGTGTATTACATGTGACAGATTAAACATCCAGTATCTTAAGGTTTGTTCGTTTTTGAGATAGACACCCATAAAACAACTAAATCTGGTACACCAGTACAGTATAGTAAGCCCCAGAGCTTAGGCACTGCCCCAAACAAAAGAAAACAGAATCAAAGTCAAATATCTCTGCTGATAATGCCTGTTTTAGCACTGATATTTCTGCTGAAATAATCTTTAAATGTTTAGTGCTATTCTATCTTTCTTTGAAGGCTTTTTGTAAAGGCTTTGACACTTTAGTATAAGAAACTGATTCTATAGAAGTGTATCTCATTTTTAAATCGATGTACCTGGATGACATAAATAATGGTACCCCCAAGTGTTGATAGCTGCATGCAAATCTTTTACAGTTATATTATTGACAGATCAACATACTCTAAAAATCAATATATATGACATTTTAGTCAAAATTGGGCTCATCTTGGAGCCAACTTTCTTATCTCACCTTCTGGGAACCCCCCTTCAGGTAAAATACACCTTGCCCATACTCAGAAAAAATATTACATGTACTTTGATAGGAAAATTATGCTAAAAATTGACAAATATTTATTATCTCACATCTAGAAAAATAAATATTGTCCATTCAAAACCTGACATTTAAAGATGCAATAAAACTTTCACGGAGAAGATATGCATTGACTGTCAATAAAACCACCTACCCATACAGCTGTTCAATTAATTTCATCATATTGATGCAGGTGTATGACACATATGAAATCCTACTCTGAATCAAAATTCCATTAAAATGCCTTTGGAGCCAGAATACACACAAAGCCTTTAAATTTCCTCCCAGCTTACATGTGCACACTTTCGCAATTCTTCACAAAAAACACAAACTGTCCATAAAGATGCCTTAATGGCTGAATCCTCATTGAACATTTCTATGGGAAGATTACGTCCTTCATTTCAGTTTCATTCATCCTGATTAAGTTGTTATCCCTGTATTGTACCTGGCCGGCTCAGAAGGCACCCATGTGTAACCCATTCAAACCACTGACTGCCCTCAACACAGCAAAGCGTAATCTACCAAGGGGCAGACAACTCCGACCTAGACACATCTTTTGTTGTAAGGAGGTGTAATACTTATCTATGTCAGGTGTCAGTAGACCCTTTGAATTGTCTAATTAGACGATAAAAATCACAATTTACTAGACCTTTTTAAACTTTTGCCACCCTACTGAGTATATTTTCCCCGAATAGTTTTGTTTACAAACTTAGCAGGACTATACATAACTCAGATAACATCATTTTGTCCATCTTCTCAATGAACCCTTCCTCAGGTAAGGAATCTAACGTTAATTGTAACACCCACAGATCATAAACAAACCTACTATTATCTTCTTCATTCAGTAAGATCGTAAAATACTGTTCAGTCCCATAACCTTATGTCACCTTCTTTGAAATACAAGATCTAAATGAAGCTTACCCAGGAATTCTTGTCATTATTATTATGTCACTTGCACTTTAATTTTGCTAGGTGTTTCAGAGGGCTTTCAAATTTTTACTTGTAAACCAGATATAACATATCTACAACAATTTTTTTCAGTACATAGCTTCATCTAACTCCAGAATTTCTACTGAAACCAAATCATTTTTGCTATAGTATATCTAAATGTACTTACTATCTACTGAATTGCCCTGGTTTCTCTATGGGTGGGTTGTGGACAATACCCTACAAAAAACACACAATTTATTGTCATACTGTTATATCATTTGAAGACTACATTGCAAAAAGCTGAAAGAAATCAGAGCCATCCCAAGAATACATATTTCACATAATACTATCACATTTTTAAAAAGATATATAAAATATATGCACATGCAAATTTTCTATTTTTATTTCTTATTACATGTATTACCTTTCTATTTTGATCTAACTTGAAGTTCATCTCTTTTAAATGTTGAATTGTACTACTATAAAGCAAAGACATATCAAAAATACAAGCTAGCTACTTTTTTCCTAAAAATTCAAGAGAAAAAATCTACTTCAAAGAGAGCAAAAGAAAATTTAAATTTAATGTTTTCATATTCACAAATAAGTCCATGCAGTGCAGATCTTGGAGAAAAAATTATCTTAATACGAATAAAAAATAAAGTGACTACCATTAATATATTGATTAATATTCTGAGTAAACTCTTCCAATTAACCTTTTGGATAGATACTATATGATAGGCATACTTGATTATTTTAAGCCTGTAATAAGTTGCATTTACATTCACATACATTTATATAGAGTGAAATTTGCCCAATATCCTATGTACAATAGACTTAGGTATGATTTTCTTAAGACTTCATCTATATATAATGTAAGATAAGATTTTAGAGATTCTTCCATTTGCCGACTATATCAATATAAGATGAAAAACCAACTACGTAAGACTGGCTACAGAATGTGCCTACAAAGCTTATACAAGCCATCTTTGTGCCGCAATATCGTACAGATTTATATGAGGAGCCGTATTATAATATCGTATACAATAATATCATGCACCAGTGGGGATGAGAAAAGATCCATTTTAAAAAAATCTTATTATCTCTTATCCTGTTGATTCTCATATTAAACAAACAAATCAATTTGTATTATACAGCTGATAACATTCAACAAATACTTGATTAGACAAGATGCAGATTATTAATAATTTGGTCTTGGTTAGAGATTCCAGTTAACCATTATGAAACAAAAAGTCAATATGTAGGACGAAAAAAAACATCACCTCCTTACCCAATCTATTAAGAAAAATAAAATGTGAAAATAGGAGAACAAACATTAAAAGGGTCAGTGTGCAATTAACAACATTGATTAATTGGTTCTATACCACAGGGTTTCCACAACAGTAAGAGTAATGTGAGTGTGTAAAAAAAAAAAATGCATTAAAAAAGAAAAAGCAGAAAAAAATGAAAGCTTTCCTGCACACCTACAGGCTTTCGTCACATGACACACCTCTGGCCGATTTTTAGGTACATTTTTGATTTTTTTTACCTTTTCCTCTCGTTCCTGCCGACACTTATGCTCAAAGGTAGCGAAGGGGCTACTAGTCGATTTAGACCTTATCCTTCCCGTGGTACTCTATAGGACAATAACAAAGACACATTTCACTCTCATTAACTAGTTCACACAATGTGTTCACACACTGCCTTGTTCACAGCCTCGCGGTGACAGGGAGTGAACATCAGTGTTAAAAAAAATCACCTCTAACAAGCATTAGCTATTCCCTAATTAGTAAACACCACCTGCCTCTCTCTCCATCCCCCAATTAACACACTTTGATCGTAATGTAAACATCTCTACCTGAATACAAAGCAGCCACACATGCAAATATTGATTATTATATTAATTTTTCAACTTTTTGAATCAAGGGGATAACTGATCTGGCACCCATAATATGACTTACCTAAGCAACAAAGACAGTTTTAATGGACTAGGTAAATCCTAAAGCTAACACTAATGAAATCCTAACGCTGTACCTTCCTAGCTATAATGTCACAGAGTTATCTTTCCTTACTTTAGAGGTTTGCAAAGGTCACCAGATAACAAATCAAAAGTCAACGACTGTGGACTCCCGCATAGTGAACCTGTAGTATCTATAATTCAGGGATTTCCCACACCAGTGAACCCTTCTAGAAATCTAAAACCATCCTGGGGGTCACATAACCAATTAAATGTTTACCTGTTCTCCCTTGGGAGGCCTCAGCTTTTCCCACCTGTGTTAAGCAGCATCTCAGAATCAATATTTAGCCAGGTAAAAGATCAATAACAATCAGAGAAGAATGGAGGATGTACAGCAAAAGCCTAAAGCTTCTCCAACACAAGGAAAATCAGCTGACTAAGTGTAAACTTCTTCATTTTTTATGACTAAAGGACCTTATTTATTTCCTTTTTGATGTCATTTTTACCTACTTTTTTTCCAATCATGCATAAACTTGACTTGTTTATCCCAAAAGGAAACAAAAGGATCAAAGTACCCATTAATGAAAGAGTATGAGGGCTAAGGTAGACTTTTAGAAGCTATCATAGTAAACAAACCAACATGCACCAAAATGCAATGACAAATTTACATGCTGCTTATCAAACAAGAGAGCATTCACCATTGTCATTATTCAATAAGGAAGAAATTCAAGAAAAATTTCACACAATACATTCTTTTGAAAACTTATCCATGCCAAAGAAAACTGACTCAATACACAGAATAATACTATTTTAATCAATATTTGCATTCTCTGATTTCGTAACGGAAGAAAATTTATACGCATTACAAAACGGCTTTTGCCATGTGATAAAAAACAAGGCCTACTTACCACTTTGCTCTCTTGGAAAGCAATGGATGAGAAACCTGGTTCGTAGTCTACAATACTGCGTGGTTGATTCCTATAAACCTCAATCTTAGATCGAACGTGTGGCGGTGACCACTCACTGTACAGATGAAAAAAAATAATATAGAAATCAATTCGTAACTCACTTTGGCAAACAGTTACCTGTATTAAAATAAATATCTAATTTTTTTTTTCTCCATACATCAAAGTCTCAAAAACTGAAGCATCTGTTACCACAGATTATTCTTTAAGGTCTGTATTAAACACAGAGGTGTGTGTATGATCAATCAAGAAATGCACAGTCACAAAATAGAAAGTCAACAAATGTCTCGCCCACTTCCGATTACAGTGCAGCTCGTGGACAAATTTGTAAATCTCTTGAGATTAGTGGCATGAAAAAAATTGTCAAACAAACAAAATGTAAAACAACAAAGAAAGCTGGGTGTATGTGAGTTAGTGAAATATAGGTTATAAAATGAAGTGATCAAGGTGAAACTTCAACAATAGCCAAGGTACGCATTGAGTAACCGGTGCAAATTTTCTTCCCATGTTTTTATGGGTGTCACCTAATTTTTGGAGTTAATAATTTGGGCGGGGCCTCCAGAGTCATGATTTGAATTGAACAGATTCAGGATTATAATGAATGCAGTCTATACCCCCTCACCCTTATCTATCAAAATTCCTGTTAAGTTTTGTATCCCTTAATTGGACTATAATCATGCGATACTGCATGAAGCTAGTCATTAAAATAAAAGGTATAATTAATAATGGATGCCACAATGTTTGAATAATGCATAATGTTATCTTTGAGGGCTCCACATTGGGACAGTGGTTAAAACTATAAGCCCTCAAATTGTTTATGTGGCATAATATTTAATGTAATGCATATAATGTAATGTTTAATGTAATGTATAATGATTTTAGGGCTTGCCAATTTATCATCCGGCAGCCCTAAGGCCGTGGCCGCGTTCGCCAACAACAAAATAAATCCTATTTAACTTTACATTTGCCTTCATTGTCTATAATAATA
>PRKT01000064.1:962083-1018561 GCA_003671525.1 Saccostrea glomerata | reverse complement strand
TTTTTTGTAAAAAGTAGGTCAAACTCCAAGGTCAGGTCAAATTTCGTGGTACCTTAAGAAAGGTCTAAATGTCACAAGGAATCCACCTGCAAAATATGAAAGCCATAGCCCCACCTATGGGCAATGTTAAAGTTTTTGCGGAAAACAGACAGACAGAGGGACGGCAACCAAAAACTATTTTTTAAGGAGGGAGCTGAGCTTCTAAATTACATATATCATCGGGGGGATACTATATTGTTAGTAAATATGCCCCTTGTCATATGTCATATAAGTTTCCTAGATTATCTTGCAATAAAACTTGCGATGATTTATATATAACCGGAAATAAATATTTTGAGCGTTCCTCATTGTTATTTAACGACAGTTGGATGTTTCCTGTTTGAGTTTGCACAAGTACACATGGTACATGTGAGCGAATCTCAATTTTTGTCGATTTTCTGTGCTAAAGTAGACTTATAGAAAATTTCGATTGTGTGATTCACAAGTTCTTACTTTGTTTAGTCTTGAATTTACCTATTTCCACATCAAAATGAATTACAACGTCATCAAATTTAAAGAGGCCGAAGAAATGATGGAATCACAAGAATATTCCCAATTTGTCAAGATAAACGAGTGCAAGCGTATCATTTTCCATCCTCGGTTTCTTGGAAATACCAGAAAAGGAATCGAGGAGGCTTTGAAATCTGAAAGAAATTTAGTGTCAGATAAGTAAGTTTCAATATTGAAAAAAAATGGATCCTACCTGCAGATTCTACCGAGTGTGTATATATAATAACAAAGAATAAATTCATTTAGTATATAGGTCCCTGGTTCTACAACATGTACAGTACAGACACAATCTTAAATACATGTAAATAATTAAATAAAAAATTGGTAAATATACTAAGAGTAACTTCAACAACAAATTAAATCATATTTGAACCAAAATATTTATTCTTTTTTTTTAAATTACACTATTCAAAACAATTCTCACAGAATGCACTCAATATGCCAAGGGAGATAATCCACTTACATTGAGCGAGGTTCTCTGCTCTTGACGTCAGACAAACTTTTTGTTCTTTGTTTCAGTCTGTGGCTGAGTTCCGGTTCAGATCTATATCCAGCATCTACATCTAAAAGTTAAATTAACAAAATATTTAATAAAATTAATTTTATGGAATTCACAGCACCTAGTAATAGAAACATAGAGAATAGCATGTAGATATTCATTAAAAGTTTACTTATTAATTTAGTATACATGTACTATAATCAACTCCAACAACATAATTATAAAGAAATGCACAAAACAATAGTTTGTTTTTTTTTTAAAAATCTAAAATGATTGTTTTCCAAACATAAAATAGAGTGTGAACTACTAGTGTGATTTATGATTGCAGGTATTTCTTAATACTGTAAGATTTACCATGTTTGGGTTTCCCAGAAAATGTGTCCCTCTTCTGTTCAAATGACCTCTTAGCTTCGGCTACAGAGGGGGATTTTGCTGGGGGTGTTGAGGACTTTGGTAGGGTGGCCGAGCTTGTGAATTTGGATGGGAGTTCATAACTTGGGCGGTAGGGATTCTCTTCTGTAATAAAGGAATAGAAACATTTAATATGCATAGTTACTCACAATTTAAGTTTTTGTTTCTGTGTATAGAAATCTAAAATTCACAATCAAAATTTGGAAAACTAAAAATCTCAAAAACTGGTATGTGCAGATGACAATTAAGCACTTTAATTTCCATGTCAATTAATATTAAGATTAATCAATACAAGACATTGTTTTATACAGCTTAACCACAAAACCCTATTAGCATAACGTAGGAATGGAAACAGCAAGACATTAACATTTATATGCAGTACAACATGTGCATTAATTTGCAAATGTGCATTTTGTGTCTTCCATTACTTTGGGATGAAATAGGAGTGCAATCTTGTCTATCTGAATAATAAAATTAAGTCCATATGACTGAAAACAGCTGTGATTAGTCATCAAAACCCTGTAAGCTGAATATTTATATAAAAAAGTTAATTTTACTTTGCCTGCTTTAGAAAGGTAAACCCCATATCAAAACTGGTTTAAAATTATGTTGCTACTTAAATGAAGTGTATGTTATGAAGTGAGTCAAAACTTCTTTTTTTTTAAAGTGAGGGGGGAATGAGAAATAAGGCAATATCTGGCAAGAAAAAGACTAAATATTTAAATTTACTAAAGATTTATGTACCGGTACACATGAAAATTGCCTATTTTATGTATTTACCAAGCTATCTACATTTATTTATAAATGACCTCATTTTTGTTAAGATTAGTTTGTTTACTTTTCTTTCTAAAATTGTTAGTATTCTGCTAATATTTCTGAATTACACCATGCACAAAACTTACTAGTAACTGTTTCCTCTTTTACAACAAGTTTAGGACTAGTGGGTTCTGGATCTAAAATAATTCGTAGGTAAATGATAACATGCAAAAATAATGAAACATGACAGGCATGGGGCTCAAAAAACAGGTACAAATCAAAAGTACGAGAGAGAGGGGAACTCAAAGAAAAGAAACAGACGCCTCAGGCTCTGAACGAAATATGATGATGATTACGATCTCCTCTCGGTAAAAAAACAATTCCGAATCATGCAAATGTCATCAAATACTTGAAATTCTTTGTCTCAATTAATCTTTTCCCTTCATAGTTTACAATGATTTGTATAATGATCTTCCATTTAAAAGTATATAGCTGATTAGCTCTATATAAAATGATATAAACTGATGAGAAGTCAATATTCAGTTAACTTGTTTGTTTGAAACAGTATGATTGATAATGCAATAAAAGTTCATTGTTTTTGTTGTAAATCTTGCAAACACAAAAGCCAATCCATTTAAAGGTCAATAGCATTAACAAAATAACTTGTATACAAGACAACATTCCACTCTGATATGTATATATAATTTACTATATAATTTACTACAGGAATCAGTACATGGGATGTCTAGCATCACACAGGTAGATCACCCAGGTAACGTGTTCATTTACCTTTGGGTATCGGTGTTTCCTTTTCCACAGGAAAACTGTAGGTTGGTGTATAGGTGTTTGAATCTGAAAAAAAGAAAAACAAATATGGTCTGAAATATTCATTAAATTAATAAATGAAATAATTTCATCACATTGTTAGCAACAAAATTGTAAATAAGATGATTGGTTTTAGCATTCTATTACAGGCATTCCAATAAGAAAAGTAAAAAGTTAACAAATAAATACATCATAAAACTAAAAAATTCTCACCAGATCCAAAAATATTTTTGACTTCAGAAAGCATGGGGGGAAAATAAAAATTGAAAATGAAATGCTCACATTGTTAAATTGACACTGACAGGGTACAAAGTCGGACTTTGTCATGCAAATTGTGTAAAATAACATTTATAAACAGATGCTGTTAGGATAAAACAATTCCATCAATTCATTAGACATGCGGTGATTCACAACTATTACATAATACACTTACGAACAGACAGTCAATTTACTAACATAATTTTTGGAGTTAGAATTTAAAAAATAAAAATTATGCAGTCTTTTTTTTTTCAAACTGAAATATTCAAAGCATGGCAATACATTATACAGCAAACTAAAAATTTTCAAATGCTTCAAAATGCAAAAGCTAAGAATTTTCTTTTAAATTTACTATGATAAAATGTATGTCAATATAAAAGGGACTGACCCCATTTTCACATATTTAAAATGCGATTAAGGCATGTTAAAGACATTTAAAACAGGGATTACAATATTGTCATTAATCCTATTTGGTGTAAAAAATGGCCCATTCAGAGGTTCTTTGTACACACTGTAAACTATTATCAATGATAAGTAGGTGTAATGCCATCAGAATTTAAAAAGGCCAAGTGAAAGATGAAAAGCTTTTTATAAAACACTTCAGAGACGAATAGTTAAGATTATACCCTTAGGTTCCGAATCTGCAATGTGTGCATCTATTTAATTAATGCAGGCAAAATTTTACAGAGGAAAAAAATCATTACTTTCTTGTGAAATAAGTAACAACTCAATATTGCAAATTAACTCGAATCAGTATTAACAAGATGAACATGCTAGTTTTAAATCTGATTTCATCATGCCATTACTAAGATAATTGCAAGAAAAAGCTTGATTGAAATAGCTTTTGTGAATGCTCAAGGTAATTTCATTTCCATCAGCCCAAATGAAAATGAAAAATTTGGTAAATAAATGTCAAATTGTTGTTGTTGTTTTTTCTGGGATGCAGAAACTGTGCAGGGAAAAAAAAAGAAATTCAATTTCATATCAACCTTCATCTTGAAAAAGAGTATCCAATAGTCTAGCAAACTCTTCAAGATCTGAAAGAAACATGTCAACTATATGTTCACCTGCACTCAAGTTGTTTAAACTTGGATAAAAAGAACCCCTCATTCTAATGATTCTATTCATTCTTATAAAGCCAGTTATTAATATCTAAAATCTCTAAAATAGGTCACTATACCTTCAGTTGTACTATTTGTCATATCCTAGTTTCCAAAAACTAAATCTAATTATTAGTTTTAAGGAAAAGATAAAACTTCTACAATCTTGTATCCAATTACAAAGGAATAAGGAAAAAACTACATGTACTTATAAACAGTCACTTTAAATGATTTCCCAGTAAATGAATAGTTCCTTCTTTGTCAGACTACTTCTACATACAAACATGGCTTTATTTATTATCTCCCTTTATTCTTAAAAAGCCTTTTTCTTTCACCGTTCTAAATCTATAGAGCACTGTCTTTAATGAAAATAAAAAAGCTCTTGTTGCAGCTTCTTTCAACAAAATCAACCCAAAAAATGTTGTGTGATATTGCGTAAAATATATTTATAAATAGTAAAAGTTCTAGCTACCATGGTTTACTACACAGAAGTTCTCTGTTTTATGAATATGATACTGAATTTTTTAATATATAAAATACACTACCAGATCTAGTACTAGATACATGTACTTTGATCCAGCTTGTGTCCAAATGGTCTGAAATATCACAAACGAAGGTTTAATGTTACATGTACTGTTAAATTTTTGATTTTCTAAAATACATTCCAAGAATGCGGGCCTACTCCTATCAATAAATTCCAGCAAACATAACCGAAAGAATATAAATGTTTTAGCTTCCTTTGCAATTTTAGAATTAAAGTCACGCAACCCAGTTCTTGGATTGTTGACAGACCCTCCCCTAAATACATGTAAAGAAACAATAAGTGCACCCAGCAGTGAAAAATGTGGAATCTTCCTCCAATATTTACTCTATATTTAACATGTTCAACGTAATCAAACATTTACTGTCAGAATAAGTGTATAATCCCTTTAGAAAACAATTTATTCAGAAGACCCATATTAGGTAATTAAATAAATATAGGCATATGAACAGCTTAACCCCAAAACAATACTATTTATATTCCACTGAACTTGAAAAATTTTAACCTCTAATGAAAATGATCCCGGTTAAAAAACCTTGATGCTTTGCATTTTACTTAATTTAGACATGAATAACTTTTTTGGGGGTCATTTTTACTTCAGGGAGCTCTTTTTAAAATATTTAGGTTTACCTCTAGTCTGTTCCCTATTTCAGTTTGTCTAATAGTAAAAAAAGTGATTTTTTTCACTACACTAAATTAATCTTCCTAGCTTACAAGAAATATAAATTATTAAAATTATTAACACCTACTACTTTTACATATCCTGCTTATGTAAACTGACCTTAATTTATTCATAGTTTATCGTAATTTGTTAAAATATTGTGCCAATATGATACCCGCATTTCTAAGGTGTTAATTTACTGTGAAATTCCATCTAGTACCTGGATAATTCATGAAGCATCCATTACAAATGAAGTCATAAAGCATGCCAGATAGTCGCATCACATACATTGTATAACCATGTACTGATAATCGTAACACTGACACCTGACAACAACTATATCATTTTTTTTGGAGGGATTAGCTGCACAACAGGTTTTTTTTTTCTACTTCTTGAGCATGCATCAAAAACAGATAATTTACACACTGAATTTTACAATATCTAACATGACAATGTTTCTAAATCATAATTTAAGCCTGGTCAACTAAAGTGTGTTCGTGTGTTTTGTTGCAGTTGTCATATTTATGACTGAAATTTCCTTTTTCAAGACATTGAGAGTTTATCCTTGTTTTGGAGTGGCGTTGTGTGTGATTTTTTATTTAGATGTTTACCTTCTTTTTTGCCTGTCTTGTGAAGACTCTTGAACATTTGTTTGTACCAGTCATGTTGCTTCTCTTCATCCACATTCTGAAAGATTCAATATTAAGTTAAAATTCCAAATAATAATTTTGCATAATTCAATTATCAAATGTACTATTTAATTTTTTCAAGTCACATGTTTGTATATTAAAGTCGGTCTTCAAATAGTGCTCCATATTTTTAGATGGGCAGATTTGTTACACAACTTCATACAATTGATAAATATTCTGCATTTTTAGCCCTTATGCATGACTAATTATATGTAATTTACTTGATAAATGGTTTTCAAAATTATGGGTTATGTTAGTTTTTCATAATTCTTTTGTAGAAAAATAGATTTACAAAATAAAACTGCTTAAAACATTCATTAAGATCCAATTCTATTTAGATTAAATTTTGCGAATTGGTACATATTTTACTGAGGCACCTTAATTACTGGTACATCGAACAATAGACAAGAATACATAAGAGTCCTAATTATTATCTCGGATTTCAAAGATGATGCCATGATACAGCGATTTGTCACTACAGACTTCAAAATACCAGGACTGCAATCATTGGTTTCAACATAAAATTCAAATCATATGGACGCGTTTTATCAATGATATCTGTGACTTTAATCTCCTTTGGATAACGGCCATTTACATCTTTGTCTAAAAATTCAATGGGGGTGGACTTAAACAAACTGGTGACCTTTATCAATATTATAACGAGACGTTCAGGACAAAAAAACAATTCTATCAGCATTTAGATAGCACTTCTTATTCAAACAGAGAATATTTTTTAAGGTTCAATAGGGGGTTCCAAAATGTAAACAACAACATAAAGATTGCTATTTCCAGGTGCTTAATTTGATTTTAATTTTCACAAAACTCAATTCTTAAGACCCTACCAAACCCCCTTATATCATTGTGCAGTGTGAATAAACATTTCAGTAATATTTACCGTATACCTTTGCAATCTTAGATAAAAGAATACACAAATTGGTATATTTTATGTCATAATCTTTGGATTAAGCATTGTATTCAAACAAAAGAAATGGAACGGGATACACACAACTCTGTTCTGGAATGTAGAAGTTCTCTTTTTTGATAAATCTTTCAGGTCATACTACTTGCCCTTAAAACAGCCCAGAAAGCTACGATCTATCATTTTTTTAAGAGAGTAAATGATTAATGTTTTAGTTTACAGCTGAAAAACCCTGATACCAAACCATATAAATCAAAATTAACTAATAAATGATTATTTAACAACTGTCCTGGTATTTTTTTTTTTTGACCTAGCTACACCAACCTAGTATGAAAGGTTTGGAAAAAAAAATCTTATCTTTCAGATCATACAAATAATTTGAAAAATTCTTATCTTTAATTTAACTTTTTAAATCAGATTTCCTTTCTGTTAAGCAATCTAACTGACACATATTCCAAATAACTTCTTTCTTGGCTTGAAAGATACAGATGAACCAAGAATTTGGCTGATTATACTTCTCGATCTGTCTGCACGATTTAATACTATCCAGACCACTAGAACTATATAAGATTCCAAGAGCCAGTGGCATTTCAGGCATTAGAGCATCTACTTGGTTAATCTAGCCATTAATTGTTCATTAATTTCTAATGGTAATGATTTCGCATATTTTTGGCTCCACATGATAATGCAATGTAGTCCTAACCTATACATGTATCATTGAGAAACCTTTAAGGGGGGACCTATGTCCGAAAAGTCTTTGTGTGAAATTGTCAAAACTTTGACATTTCTTTCCTGACCACTTGCTCTTAATTTTTAGGTATTAAAAATGATACCTTTATATGCTTATTTTTACACTGGAGCACGTGCAAAAACAGTGTGAAATGCTATAAATAGATTATTTTCAGACAATATTGTTCTTCCCCAAATATGCGCTAAAAAGAACCAAAAAAGTCATTCACATTCAAAATCAACAGGTATTTAATAAATATGACTTGTATCTTTAAAATGAAGGCAAATTCATTGTAATTCATCCCACAAGAAAAATTATAATGGAGCACAATGTAAGTATCCCCCCGTTTTTATTGTCGTATTTTCTACAATTCAGACATGCATAACAGGTAATATCTTAAAAAGTCTTTGTGTGAAAATGTTGTTATTCATATTTTTTAAAAGAAATGATTAATCTCTTTATTTTAACAAAGAAAAAAGTATACCTTTATGATGAAATAAGCGAGAAATATGACATTTTCTTTTATTTTCATACGCTTGTCTGTATGTACTATAAATCAATAAGCAAATATAGCTAGGTACAAGTACATTTCTTAAATTTTTTCTTAGTTTTATCCAGAAAATATAATTAAAGGTAAACATAAAACATATCTCCCTGATTTAAGCCGCTTTCTTTGCTGAATTCTATCTTATCTTTTGCACTTATATATCAACATATCATCGAGGTATTTCTTTACAACTGAAATAGCTATGAATTGTCTAGCAAAGAAAGAGAATTCTAATATTAACAAACTCAATAAATCAAATAAAACTGTTATTAATGATATTTAATAAATTTTCTTCTTGTAAATTGTGCACGTTATTAAATGTAACATTGTTATGCCTATATCACAGTTGCAAAAGTCAACAGGTAAAAATAAACGTCGCTATTGTGACGTCACATAACGCTGCTTTGACGTAGAATGACATAGGTCCCCCCTTAAGTATCTTTATGTATTGAAAGCTTCATATACCTATAGAGCTTTGACGTAACCTTAGTGCACAGATATAGCTAATTATCAATATATAAAAGATTAAATAATTATTATACATTTTTCGAAGAAATTGAAAAACCCTACCATTCTAAATGCCAGTGGCATTCCTTTTTCGTCCACTGGTCCAATTCCATCATATTTCTTTGGTTTCCTTTCCACGATTTCGGAGTCTGTGATTTCCTCTTTAGAAGGCATTGCATAGTATGTATCAGTGGTTTTCAAACCTCCGTTGATTGAGCTTTGCTCCGAGATATATATTGCACCTTTAGGAATTTGCCCCTCTGTAAAAAAGAACAAAAAGAAATGGTGTCACCAATGCCTGTCACTATTGAATTAAAAAAAAATTTAAAGGAAACGTCTGAGCCTAGAAAAAAAATATTGATATCAGAAGTGCTATGATCCTTCACAAGTTTTTGTTCACAAAGAAAAAATACACAACACACCACAATAGCTTGTAGCTATACATTCAGTGACTTTTTCAAAAACATCATTTGTCATTTTGTTGAAAAAAAAGTTAACTGAAGTCAAAAGTTATCAAGGAAAACCATCACACATCTTTTCTATCTCCCCCCTGGGGGCACAATGCATTACTTCAGACCCAGGAATGTGTGTAGTAAAGTGTGTGTATGGAGTACGATTACAGGTGTCTGGTGAATGAAGCTTTTTCCTGGTCATTTACATGTCATGGCTGACTGAGCAGGCTGCAGTGAGGGGATATGGCCTGATTTCGCTATCTGTCTGGGTCCATCAGTTTGTTACACTGACAGGTGCCCCCTTCATGTCACGGACAGGTATGCCAAGTCATTAAAGCACCAAATACACACATTTATGTCATCTTGGAAATAAAAATAACTTGTAACTATGTGATAATGTTTTAGAAATGTAACCTATGTGTGACAGTTATGTTAATGAACTTTTTTTATTTAAAGCATTCCACAATAAAAAGGCCATAAACATTTCAAATGTTTCAATGATTACCTTTCAGAGTTGAAAAGTTAAGTAACCATATAGCTTTAATTTCAATAAAGGTACATCACAATTTATAATGCAGTTACTTTTCACATTTCTTCTCTCTACATTTACATCTGCATGCAGAAATTCTATGTGCAAAAGCTGGGTGTGCTTGCTGTGCTAAATTTCACTATTCATTTCTTTGCTTAATTATCTTCTCGCTAAATAAATATAATCTATAACTAATAAAATGACCTAATACTTTCTCAGAAGATTCAAGTATTTTTGCAAATTCATTCAACACTTAGGAGTCAGTTATTAGTAGTCAAGAGTCAGGTACAAAAGAATGTCAAATATTGTTAAAACTTTAGAAGTTTATAGGCATTCTTTAGGTTACCAGAAACACATAGCCACAATCAATTCACTCCTAATGAAAGTCAACATTTACACACAGGCAAATTAATCCCCCCTGCCATCTATCCCTCACCCCGTGTCAACTTCTCCATTCAAGGCTTGATCGTATACAAACAATTTACTATTGCAGTTATCAATACTTTAGTATTGAGTAAATGTGCATGCAAGCCGGACAGAGAAATGGTTGGAACTTTTGTGTATTTCAATTTCACAAACATTTTAAAAGATCCAAAGAGCTTGGTATAAAGGAATTCTCAAAAAGATATCAAAGAATTCGTGATAGAGATTTTCAAACAATACTTCAAACACATCATTTTTAAATATACCTGTATAAATTCAATATTTTTCCTTAAAGAGCATTTTAAGCACTTCTTTTCTCAAAGGTTGTTAAAGCAATTACATGTTTAAAACCTCACAATTATAAGATGAAAAATCAATTATTTTCCTTTATATGTTTATTTTCAAATAAATTCTCTTTTGACAACCCCATCAACTTTGAACTGGAACATAAAAGGACATTTCTTAGCTAGGATAACTCCACTGAGCTATTTTAAAAATTAAGTTCCTGGTCCAGAAATGTATGCTATTTACAACACAGGATTCCTCATATTGAAATGAAATTGTAATTTTTTAATGACGAATTAATTAGTAATGTTAAATCTGCATAAAGGGACATGCACCTATTGCTTCTATCATGACTCACTTTGTGTAAGTTCTATGGTATAATTAGTGCAGTTTATCTACTCAAAAATCTTGACACCTTGCTTAAACAAAAAAAAAATGTCTACAAATTTTAAGCCATTCCAACCACTTGCAAGCATGCATGAACTAAGAATTTCCATATTTAGTAAACCAAATTGATATTTTTCTGTGTTTAACACACATAAAGCCTAGGACTATGGTACAAACCTGTGTGAAGGTGTGCGAACACAGAACATTACACTATATATAAACATATAACAGCAGCCCGAAGAGCTCTCTGTTGCGGTGCAAAAATTGAAATTTTAAAATAAAATGAAAAGTTAAGCAGCAATCCCTGTTTCCCTCTTACCCTGGGTCACTATGACAGGTGGATGTTCTGAGATCAAATCCTCAAAGCCATTCTCTGAAATAATCACACCAGCATGCAGAAGAAAAAACAAACCAGATGTCCGAAAAAAATATTACATGTGAATCACACTCAAAAAAATTTAAAACAATAGAAATTCCAAAAAGTCTTAGGTGGTATACACAAAAAAATTAAAGGGAAAAAATGTAATTAGGAAAACTGTACACACCAGCAGTTTGTATAAGTCCTAATTAACATTCCAACACAGTGAAAACTGGAAAGGTGTAATGCATAGAGGGACAGAATGACAAGAGACAGTGCCTGATCTATCAAGTCACGGTTCAGCGAACTCACACACGTCGGTGGGAGTCAAACACTACACTTTCACCACTTGTCAATAATATCCACGGCTGTTTATAGTATCAAAATAGTGCACAACTTTCGATCATAATAAATTATTCCTTATTTATTCTTCTAATACACAGAGCACCCCAAATCCTGTTCGAGTCGTGGGCTTTAAACAAATCAATACGGAGGTAAAGAGCCTCTTTATTAATTTTTTTCGAGTTGTTTTTAAGTGGTGCCAAAACTACTCCAGGTTATCGCTCTACCTTTGGGTTTGCGGGGTATGTGTAACAATTGGTAATAATATTAACGTAGAACCCCGGGCATTTACAGAATAAACAAATGTTTGTACACTTCTGTTCTAGTCTTATCTTGGCCTGCAGGGACCTTTAAATGGTTTAAACCAGAACATATTTCTTACTACATTATTACCTATGTTCATCATGCATCTATATATTTTGTCTTTGTTTCTTTTCAATTTAAATGACAGACATTTGGACATAATCAATCCCAATTTTTTTTTACTAGCTAAAAGAATGTCTGCACTTTTATAGTGAATAAAAATTTGGGAACATTTTATGGATCATTAGCAATGTTGATGAATTCCAGATTTCGATGACTATGTCAAGTATATTTACAAACACCCTACAGCAAGCCCAGGGTTTGTCACAACCAATCAACCTTGAGAAATCGATGAAATGTCAAAAACTGTCTCAGACCGATCACCTGGCCAAGGAGGACTGGCTGTTACACCCTTAAAGTCGAATCTCACCTAAATTCCTCGAGTATAGATAGCATCAGACACTGAGACTCTGTCCTTTCAAAACAAAGTGTGATTGAGGAAGTCATTAAATTTTTTGTTAATTTTCAAGAAAAAATTGTCTAGCATTGGGTTTAGGTATGAAAAAAAAATTCAAGACCTGAACTAAAAATCAAAAGACCACAGCACTTGTGCACTATTCTTTACCTCTGTTTTTCTGCAGCAGTGTCACGTAGGGACTTTGAGTAGAAGGCAATCGACTGACACTGGGTTCCTCATGATGATAGTGAAGGCCGTCCACCTCCCGGTCCCTGCCCCCATTCATGTGGCCGTGGTGGGCGAAGGTGTTGGAGGGGGCGGTGTCAGTGCTGATGGTGGGGGAGGCAGTGGTGAAGGTGGGGGCCCCGTACGAGTGACCTGAAAGCACGCTGTCCGTCATGCTGCTGTCATCGTCTGCTGCAGAACGACTGGTGAAGCTCTCCTCTGCTGCTGGGGGCGGGATTATCTGCTCTTCCCTCTACAAACCATTGTTTTAGAATGAAAACTCTAATCTTCAAATTCACTGCACAGTTTATGAACTTTATTTAACTTCCTCGAATCTATATATTATCTGGTATTGCACAAAATTTCACATGGGCCACACATAAAGTTATATTTTCTATATGTAATTTCTTAATACCCAAGAAAATGGTTGACAAATACTGCAGTGCAGTTGCTGATCAGCAGTAAAAATACCCAGAAGTTAAAAGCTTAGTCCATGGTATTAATGCAGATTAATTAGCATTACTCATTTCAGGCATGTCTTTGGAACCTTATGTATTACTCATTTCATTTATACATTTGGAACAATCTCAAAATAACAAATACCACTTCAAAAAAGGACATTTCAGAATTTACAATATATTCTCAATCATTTTTAAAAGACACATTTGAAGCATATTTCCTTGCAGTTAAACTTAATTATCCAGAACTCTATGGGACTGAGAACTGACATTATGACAATACATGGATATCAACCTTTATATGTGTGCAGTAAAACAGAATATGATTTATTGTATACATGTAAGACCTACAATCAAAGCTATACTGCTAAGAATTAATTCAGGGTCAACATTCTCTCGGCTGAATGTTCAACCTAGTTCAGATTATATATTATACTAAAGATACTGAACTTGGAAGCATGACAACAGAGAAGAACCTATCTAGCACATCAATAAGATGTGAACATTTAGTCTTTTATATGTTTTGTGGTGCCTGACCTTTTGGTTGAACCGCTTGTCTGGTTTGGGTGAGGTGTCCAGTCGCACCGGTTTATACTCCTTCTTGACCAGGGAGGGGCCCTGCCCCGGTTTCCAGATAGAAGGGGTACTCTTTACCAGAGGAGAGGTAGGGGACTTGGGGGATCTGGCTTTCTGCTGCTCAAAGTACGACAAAGGCTCTGATTCTGGTTTATCTGAAGAAAAAAAATACAGTATTGCTTTGAATGAAAAATTTACAAAATATATAATTATATTTGACACTTTTTCAATAAGGTTGGAGATTTTAGAGTGCCAACTACAAGTACAGTTTTAGTTATAATCAAGATTTTTCATTCTTAGAACTTATTTTTAAAATCGGATAAAATTAAATAAATATAAGTTCAGTTATAATTTATTTCAGGTATACATTCAATTTATAAATGTCTTTGATTTCGTGACATTTGGCCACAAAAGTTTAAGATCATGCAGAGAGAATAGTTTAACTACAGTTTACATTGATACCTTTGTATACAGAATTGTGATACAAATTATAGGTTTCTTTTCATTCTGTCAATTTAAACCCACATAAAAATCCCCCAAACCAATTTGGAACAGACAAATTGGAGGGGATTACATTAAATCCACTATAGAATGCGAGTGACACCTTTAAACAGGCCACAGGAAAATCTATCTCCAATCCAATCATTATAAATGATCATCTAAGTTAAACAGACACCAGCCATTGGTGCAGAAGTCTTATTCGACTCTTTCAATATTACAGCAGTAACCAATATTTCCATATCCCTTTCAACCAAACAACGGCATTCCCCTCAATCCTTGAATGGTGTCAAATCCTAATCCTCCATGCTAGTGATGGGCCCTATTCAGCCATTCAGCATCCAACAATGAGTGCACATAAAGCACGCAATGAGAAATCAATATCCTTCAATTACATCCCAGAAACAATAAGTAAACATTTAATAAAATCCAAAATACGATCAAATTTTACACAATACACACAGTTAAGGTGAAACTAATGCTGTGAGTGACCTATCGGTTGAGAGAGGGGTCCCGTGATTGGATAATCAATGTTTTGATCAATGAAGATTCCCAACAGGTTAGTGGCCAGCAATAGAAAGGCAACATCTGGTCTCACAACACCTCCTTAAAGTATTGATCCACCACACAGTCAAACTCATCAAAGGATCGTAAATCTTATCTACTGCACGACTGCACTGTAGCTGTGTTTAGAATACATGCAGCTAATCCATGGAGTCTTGTATTGAACAGTGGGAATCGTAGGTTACATTGATTGGAAGAACATCATTGTATTCAATTAAAGGACAAAGTCAGCATTTACAGCAAATGGACTGATATCCTACAATTTCCTGATAGAAGCAAATATTTTCCCAAATGGCAAATACTTAAAGGCCGGATCTGACCTAGATAAATATCCACACGGACAGCAATTAAGCATATTAGGGAGCTGGCCACACCTCCCATCTGATAAGACTGCAGAGTTATGCTATTAATAGATAGCAGCTTGCCACTTACACGTGCTTAAAATAAGACAACAAAGATTGTGCAAATACATAGATATTTTAATTATTTCTACGTTTAGAAAAAACATGTTTTATATAACGCCACCAAATGTTTTTCCTGAACTGAAATTTTTGTTTTTTATAGTTCTTTTTTCCAAGTTGCTTACGTGGGGTTTTAGGATTACGCTTGTAAGTGATAGAAGTAATGTCTCTACCCACATTTTCATTCCAGTGACACGTACCAAGAAATGCTCGCACTTTATACTGTTCACTACCGAAAGCAATTCTTTTATCCTCATATATATTTAAAGTGTTATTAAAACTCTCAACAAAATAAGTATCACGTCCTAATCGAAAATCATCCGGATTTTTATAGATCACTGAATTGATAATAACACCTTTTAATAGTTTTTCTGCAACAGGGTTTTGAATCACCACTCGGGAAGATTCGTAGTTTGGATCCACTTTACATCTTGAGGAAGAATGACATCTTTCATGGTTGTTTTTGTAGTGATCTAAGATGTTGTCCAACATTTCTCTGAGCGTACCTGAGTCTCCACCACAGTGTTTGATGGCCCAGTAGAAATGTGTAGAAACGGCATCCGGTTTGTCGTAAAGCTCCTCGGACCACGTTTTACCTTCTCTGTACCGTGGTCCACTTGAAATGGTTGACATGGCCTTCTTAATATTTTTTATGCCATGCCAAATGTCGTTTTGGTTGCAGGTAAATCCATTTTCACGTTCCCTAACTAGTTTGTTAATTGACATATTTCTGTCATGCGTGTGGACGTTGACAGAAACTTGTTTGCTGTCAAGATCCTCGTAAATTTTTTCAGTTCCAATTTTTTCATGTCTCTGGGTAACTGGATCATCAGTGGTCGCAACATGCACACAGTTGAGAACTTTATGCGTTTTTTCTCCTATTGCCACCACACTGGTGTCCTGGGCATTTTTCCGCCACCCATGCCGTGCGTCAGTTATGATGTCAATTCCGTCTAAATTGTCATATAGTCCCACTTCCTCTAGTAAAGCGGTGTGAATAGAGTCTTCGTACTCTTGCTGGACAAATGTCTTGTACATTTTAAAAAACGAATTCCGTTTTTCTACAGAAAGAACACCGATTCCTGCTTCTCTGCAAAATCTAGAATAACAGGATGGCAGCATACCACTACACAAGAAAGCATGATTAATTCTTTCATTGATAAGATACTTTCCGTTCGGAAGGTATGGTGAAGATGCCCAAATATACCTGTGTTTAGGACGATCGGTTCTCGAACAACACAGTTTCAAAGAAGTGACATGTCCCCGTTTTGTTGCCTTTTTTACCTCCAATTTTCCTCCACAATGTTTCCCATGTACAGCAGCTACATCCATGAGTTTTTTCACAGAAGGCAGCGATGTCACAAAGAAGTCCTGGTTCACCTGACTTTTCTTAACATTAATATAAGTTCCAGGTGTTTTGGGATGATCGTCATTGGCTACTGACTTCTTCCAGGTAGACAGCAAATTTTCAATGATGTCGGCATTGTTGACAGGTCTACCCAGTTGTTTGACTAACATTTCCCTGACTTCCTGAAGACTTTGCATAATATTAATTTTCTTGTCTTCATTAGCTGGTATTTCTAACTTAAAAGTTGGAGGACGCTTTCGTTTGTTTTCAGCCATGATATAGTTTCCCAGTGATAATAAAGCTTAGTTAATGACGATTACTAGTATTCTTTGAATTACTCCTGCTTGTATCTTAATATATCATATAGATACATTATCTATACTAAAGGGGGTCATATTTCAGTGGACTGTACCATTTTTTAACAAGTTGTTATCTAATAAAGAAAACATTGACAATTTTGTGAATAATAATTAACGGTTTTAAAGTTTATTAGCACTTTACTAATTAAAAAAAAGATTTTATAAATTTTGTGGGAATAGTTTTATTTACATTAATGACAGAATAATAACAATGTGGTTGCCCCCACTACCCCTGTTTAGGTTTCAGATGGAATTGACCAACTTCCACAGACACATGGAGGGACCTCCCGCCAAATGTCAATAAATCAGCCTAGCTGTGATACAGAGCAGGATAAGAAGGCTCAGTGGGGAACATCCATAAAACATATGCATGAGAGAAATACAAGCAGTATCCCAAATATATACATATGTATAATTTATTGAATTCGTCATCTACTTTTATAATTTCCAGTTTTATCAATAAATAAGGAATTATATTTAATTATAGTAAATTAAATGAAATCCTGAGTCCCCTAATAGACCTCTCCCCTGCAAAACTTCCCTCCAAAACAAAACGCAGTCTCAATTTAGCAAAATGGAGGAACAAGAAGAGAAAAGTGTTATTTCATTGAGAGTAAATTCAGAACAAAGGGAAGCCATTATACAATTCTTTAATTTTAATAACTGGGATTTAGATGAGATGAATGGAGAAACTGATAACAATGAGGAGGAGGGCGTGAACTTTGAAAGGACATACAACATCCCGCAAAATGAAGACTGTGAAGAATGTCAAAATTGTTTATGTAAACCATGCATAACTGATGAACGAAATATACAAATGTGGTGGGCATCGGAACCTGTGCCACCAAACACACGGAACAGTTCCCTTAGAAAAGAAAGGTACAAATTCTTTTGGACTATGCTTTTCCATAGAGGTGTGTTTTTGGATGAGAGATATATAGCTAGGAAAAGAACTGCTTTACTCAACGATCCAAGATTACGAAACACTGTGTGCCATCGTCGAGATATTTTACCAGAATGTGTATTAGAACTTGTAAGGTATTGGTTTCCTAATCCAAAAAATAAGCCATACATGGGGCATCGTTGGAACTAAAAGAAAAAAAAATGTCCAAGATTTCTTTTTTAATAGTGTGACTAATAATTGTGATATTTTCTTTTATTTTGTTTTCCATTTTTTATTTGATTGTTTACTGGGTCTAACCTTCTGGCAGCCACAGACACGTGTTCACGCTGATAATCCTTGTTATCTCGCCGATGTGATGCTTCACTAAGTGACTGAAACAGCATGACTGACCCAAAGTGATAATTGTTTACACTCTCTATGATCTAATCACGGGCTTTGATTCTAATTTATTACTCGAGGAAAGGATAATAAAAAGTATTGAGGATTATTTTCGGAGTATCTTTGTCTTTCTTTTGAGGTAAGAATATGGCGGCCATTTTAGCATGCGTCAATAGCGACGAGCATTTCCGGTGTAAATGTAAACATTCAGCAGCTGTCCATCAAACTCCAAAGAAATTTGAAATTTCGATCGCCTCAGAATTTTAAATGAATATTATAGACTGTATTAATTTTTTTACACTGTATTTTAATCACCCAAACACATCTGATAACTTAGTTAGATGACTCAACAACTTTCGGAAGGTGTATATTGACGGTATAGATATAATTTCAAAAAAATCTCCTGCGAAGTGAAGAGTGGCAAGAAAGTTGAAATTTCCTCCATTTTTCTCATTGGCTGCTATTTATACCCCAGACCCGCACTTTAAAACATGAATCTTGTGATAGAACAAAACACAGAAGGACTCTCTCTTAAAACTAACATGATATTAAACTTGTTCAAATTTGTCTTCTTCGATTGCACATTAACAAAACTACTAACATTTGCTAAATAAATCGATATCATATAAAACGGTCTAACCTTGTTATAGCAAACTTGATGGGACTGAGAAAAATTCTTTGTGATACCCAAATATTTAAGGAAACAAGGGTACAACACATTTAAAATAAGTAGTTGGGACTTCCAACTCATTTCAACATTACAATGGTATTTGAGATATCGGTGTTCAAGATAAAGTTTAACTGTAAATTAAATCATTGCTTGTGTAGGATCTCTTTTTCAGGAAGCTTTACTTCTTGTGTTTTGAAAAAAAAAATATCAAATTTAATTAACACCAGTTTTTGGTCTATAAAAGTGTATCTGCAACACTAAACCCTATGAATGGTACGTGTTATTATATTGCTAGGATATTTTGGGAGGGGGCTGGGGCCAAACTCCAGATTAATTAGACCTGCTTCTTTGCAGAGATTCAAAACAATCTAAGAAGTAATTAGTCAGGGTATTTTTTCACCAATCTCAATAAATTTGAGGCTCACAATGTAAACATTTATTTTAGTATATTCTAAGTTTTAATTAGCCACTTTTCTAAATTAATTGAATTACAATAATTGTTTACAGAGAATTTTCTCCTTCATTGGCTGACACTTACCTAGGTTACTGAACTGCTTGAGCTTCTGTGGATAATCATCTCGATGTTCATCCACTGATAGAAATAAAAACAAGAACAAAATGATTACATTTCATTAATTGGAGGTCCCAATCTTAACATTCCATACAGAGATATGTAAAGAATTAATTAATCACTGGCTCCTCTGAAGTTATCTTTGGAAACCCGCAAAAAAATAACTCTTATCTATAGACTGTCCTACAAGACACTAGAGACAATGCAGGGATAGATTTGCCAAAGAGGAAATCATAAAAGTTCTGCAACCCTGAGATAGACAATAAACTGGATCCCCCCTTTGTAGGGAGAAAATAGCCTACTGCTTTTATCTATGAAGTGAATGATTCACAAATGCTTTTTGTCAAACCTAGAAAATGCATCTAAACTAATCACTAAGAAGAAAACACAGTCGCTACTGGTATGTCAATGAACTACCTTCTGAACTAAAAATACAGTGAAACCTCCTTTAAAATGTACACCTGGCCTAACACCAATCTTAATTCTTTGCCCTGCAATGTGCAGAAAGGTTTATCACTCTTGGATTATTGATTGAAGGGGGGAAAAACCCTGCAAGATCTTCTGCCTTAATCAAAAGCGGAAGTTGATTTGTTACTTAACAGAAAGGATGCCTCTCAATGAACCATACTTTGTATCTTATCTCTTTCAGGGTAATTTATCTGCGAGCCATATTGTTTATCTCGTCTCAGGTTTTTTAACTATGACCTATCTAAATTTACAACTTTTTTATCCATTCATCCTTTTTATCATCAAAGGAAAAAACCCAACCAATTCCTGATTGAACGCTGAACCAAATCTGCCAATAAATAATCATTCACCATTTGAACAGACCTAAAATAGTAGATACAGTGGAACAGCTTGTGTTTAAATCAGCGAAATTTCAACCCGATAGCCACTGATACTTTTGATTCTTTTCAGTCCATCAAATCAAAAATCTCTCCAAAAATCTTATTGCTGAAACAAAATGGAAGATTCCAATACTAATTATAAGTAAATACATTAGTACTAATGTACTTACATACTGACAAAGACTTCCAAGGTCTTAGACACTTATTCATTTCCACAAAGTGACCGCTGGGACTGCCACTAAATTTACACAAAGAACTCAGTCATATGCTTAAGAAACTGAAGCAAGAAATATCCACAAATGCATAATGTTATTAAGTGGTCATTATGTCCACAATATGGTCTGCAATCAGAATTATTGATTGACAACAACGTCCAAGTGTTTGGATCCAAGATTTTGATCTTCAGCCCCAAAAGAAAGCTCATCTTCCATGAAAAATCTCAAAATCTGTTCATGTATGGAGCCCTAATTTCCTCTTACCAAATCACAAGGTCTACAAGATGCAACAAAATGTCCAAGGATATATGAAGCAGACCAAACAATGCCTGACTTATCCAGCAATGAATCAATACATACCAGAAATGAAATGTCAAATTATGATAATTGTGGCAATAGTCTTGCCAAATTTTTAGCAACTAAAGAGTATGATGACAACTTATTATATCTACTGCATGTTTCATGCTCATGGGTATCTTCAATCTAGGACCTAGCAATAGGACAAATGCTGATAAAACATAAATTCTGCAAACTGTTCATAAATTTTCTATAAAAGCCAACTAAAGAATGGGCAATTCAACTGCACTGAGAAAAATAATTCTAAAACAAGACTCTCAAAAAATTCTACTGAGGAAAAAAATGAGTTGAAAATAAGTATCAAAATAAAATGTTTCTATGTGCAAACAAAAAATAAATCAATAAATTTAAATTAAGTATAAAATTAGCTATAGTGCATATGAAAAATAAAATAAAGTGATAACAGAAATCTTATTGGTCATAAAATTGTTATGTTTCATATTTTCAGAACAGGTTAGATCCTCATGCTGGTTCAGGGGAGGTCAATCTTGTTAAATTTTCCATGCTGCCTGAGCTTCTCATAACTCTGGAACTATCTGTTAGTGTGTTCATGTTCACAAGTGTGCATCGTTCACATGCAGGGTTTTTTCTGAACAAGGTCATTCTCCATGCACAAGAACGCCATGCCTACCTGAACCTTGCTTATCACAGTAGGGAGTGTTTGGAGGGGTTTCCTCATGGTGAACCTTTAGTTGTACTAGTCTGGGAGGGGCAGCCGTCATCCTCTCTCTGTCCCCTGGGTCCTCTACCACAGCTTCACTCCCAGAATCCTCGAATCCCTCTGGTACTGGTAACCTTGGGTAGCTCTCACTGTCTGAGGTCTCCAACACTGGTTTTGTTGGACTCGAAAATAAACTTCCTATCTTCTTCCCTAAGTCTACCGGCTTTGGTTCAGGAGCTGGCTCTCTGTAGCTGCTACTAAAGCTGTTGTCCTGACTTTGATATTCTCTAGGGGATGTCATATTTTGGACATGTCTTTGAGGAGAAAAATTCTGATTATCCCTTGGAGATGCATCTCTTTGATTGTAACTGGGAGATGTGAATCCTGGATCTTTTTCTGCAGCTTTCTGTGAAGGTTTCCCTTTTGAACCAAAGTAGGCATCAACCCCAGACATCAGTTCCTGGGTTATATTATTTAAATCTGACATGTAGTCCCTTTCAAATGGTTTAGGACCTTTCCCTACCTGGAAAGGCTTAGTGGTGGATTTTGCAGGTGCTTTTCCAATGTTACGATTATCTCGCACAAAGAAATCTATATCAGTGGCATACCCTTCGTTTATTGGTTGCTGAGTTTTATTTGGGGCCCACTTTGACCGAAAGTCCCCCCTCCTGCCAAATTCTGCCTCACTCTCATAGCCCCTATGTCCGTCATTTTTCTTAAAACTTGGATAAGATGAATAAGAATGAAACTCTGCATCATCATAGTCTGGCTCTGCTACAACTTTCCGCTGTGATTTCCTCACAGGTAAAGTTGCATATGAACCAGGACTGTAATTGCCAGTCTGTCCTTTCCCAAAGTTTTCACTCTGCCAAGAAGATCCACGACTGGTTATTCCAGAGTCATGTGATCTGGTTTCTTCACCAATGGAATTCCTTGTCTCTGGAGCAGAAGATGTCTGTATAGTCAGTGGAACAGAATTTTCAAGAGGAAGATTGTGACCTCTAGATGGATTTCTTTTTGCAGGTAAAGGACACTCCAGCTCCATGGAAATGTCATGTGGCTGCTTCTTTTTAAATATTTGTGAAATAGGATCTGGTTTCTTTGCCACAATTGGCTCAATCGTTTCCTCCATGGGAGCAGGTTGCTCTGTTTTGAACGAATGCTGAAATGGAACTTGTTTTTCAACTGACTTTTCAACAGGAGCCACTGGATTTTCCTGTCTGAATGAATGATGTATTGGAACAGGACGTTCCACCTCCACTTTCTGTTCTGGTGGAGCTGCTTGTTCAATGTGAACAAACTTCTCATGTGGAATAGACTGTTCAATTTTCACAGGATGTTCCTTTGGAGTTGAATGACTTGTTGGCATACCTGCAGATGTGCTTTGTTTGGGAGAAGTAAATGAATACTGAATTGGAATCTGATGGACATTTCTTGGAGAATGTGCACTCTCTGAGGCACTCAAATTAGCAGAGAAACCACTGTCCCCATGGGCAGGGTTGAAAGTTGCCTCACTTGAGAAGCTTTGTTGCTTTGAGTCGGTGCCTGAACTCCTGTTCTCTATATTAATCACTGAGGTAGGTGTGCCATCCACCCTATCCACTTTGACATACGTCGGTGTTTGTGGAGACGAGACCACATTGTGGATTTTTCCATGTGATGGAGGCGTAGCCCTCTGTATTTTGATTTCCCTACCCTGGGAAGGAGGGTGGTGCTCTATTTTGATTTCTCTAGTGACAGGTTGATTGCTCTGAGGAGAGCCCATGTGTTGAAAGTTCTTAGGGGTGTTCATATGTTGAATTTTCACTTCGCGTTGCTTTGTGTCTGCAAACATTGTCGGGGGCTCTGGTGATAGAGACATGATGGTCTGTGACTGTTCATCTACCTGTGATGGGTCTAATATCAGAAGAGGAGAGAAAAAGTAAAAGTTTCAATGAAGTATTAATCTCACACCAAACAAAATGCAAAATTGAAATAACAGAGGCCACGTCTTCTTTATCCTGAGACAGATTGCTCAGCTTTATATTTCTTAACAGTGAAGATGTCAGTATTATGAAGAATGTCTAGACAAAAACGAAAATATCCTATCATCTAAATGTGATCTTTGACAGGAGGGAACTAAATAAACTTAAACATGTACAGAAATAAACAGGTTCACTTTGAAAGTTTATCTAAATATACTTAACACAAGATATCTGATGACAAGATACACTAATGATATGCAACCCCCTCTACAATTGTCAATCAAAGAGGTTTAAATAATGGTTATATTTTACTTATAAAACTTATCAAGAGATGATCTAAGAATTTATGTAAACATATATGTACCTTTTTATTATCAGGTTAATCTTATAGATTTTCAGTTTGTAGATAGAGTGCAGAGGGTTTTTTTTATTGAAGAATGGTATGAATAGAATATAAAGAGGTCAAGGGAGGTAACTCAAAATAGAAAATTAGTACAGAGAGAAACTGAAACAATGCAAATCAATTTAACAACAACAGAAAAAAAGTAACAATTAATGTCAGCATGCTTCAAAACTCAAAACAGAAATCCAATAACAGATTCCAAAACCAGGACATGGATCTGCAAATGGGAATATAAACACATGCTTTGGTCATACACCATCTACCTTGCTCATCGCTGCCTAATTTTGAAATTTTTTCCATCTGCCGGAAGAATAGGTCCAGACCTTTTGAGGAACTACCCGGGGAGGCGCTAGGTGTAGTGAAATTACTCAAAGGATCTACCTCCGGCAGACTCTTAGAACCTGTGATAGGAATTAGTTTACTCTTGGGTTTGGGAGGAGGCTTGGGTTTGGGAAATGGCCGGCGCTGGTTGGCTGGAGAACTGACCGGTGAGGAACGGACTGAGTCGCTGGTGTAGTTGGAAATGGAGGACCAGAGACTCGGGGAAGATCTATCCCAGGACGAATCTACGGAGGAGGAGGCAGACCACATACAACATACACATCACCATCAGTGATACAATACAGATCACCAACAGTGACCTCAGACAAGGAGAACACAGAGGTTGATTTTAGTTTGATATTTTAACTTCGATTTTGAATTTTGGATTTGTAGTAGGATTCAAGAACCTTTTTTGAATAGGTTCAAGAACCCTTGGAATAGAAAAATCGAAAATTGAAAATGTTATCAGAGCATGTTCAGCTTTAATTGCCATCCTGCAATTTTAACTGTGTCAGACATCAATAACTTTTAAACTGTTCAATAAAGACAAAGGATAAATGATTGTAGTTTTCAAAATAATTAATAAAACATATTCTCCTTGTCTGAGTAATGACAACATCAAACTTTCTTTCACCAGGGAGCTTTTATCGTCTTTCTGCCTGATTTAAGACTACATAACATTATATTCAATTTACAAAAAAATTCCCTGTTGAAAACGTAGCATAATGGGTTCATGTGATATGGCCATTAAATATTCAAATACTAATTTCTTTTACAACACTGATATACATAATTATAGTATCAAATGTTGAAATTCACACAAAATCTATAAGCGAACACTGTGAGAAAAATGAAGCCATGGCAAAAAATATGACAGAACATCAGCCAATGAGTCGACAGCTTAATTTGCAGAAAGCAAGACAATTCTGAAAGTATACTATTTTCTGAGTGTATTCATTACATTATAAAAATTCTTATCCGTTAGCTCAACAAGAATCTGACAAAAGCCATGTATACAAAGTTGGCAAATAATTCATTTTTCATAAGAGAAAATGTTAACTTTTATGTTGAAATTTTTTGTATCAGAGTTTTGAAATTCAAAGGATAATTTACAGAGCTAATTTTAACAATCTTCTCAATAATTTACTTTTTTTGAATTGAGAAATTAAGGTAAAAAATAATTATTGGTATTTTCTGTGCTTAATAGACCAGCAATAATTTTTTTTATTTTTTTTCTTACAAATGGAAAGCAGCATGTACCAGCAAAAGCAAATACTTACAAAGTGACAGGGGGGAGAAGGGGTATTCACACCATGCACATTAGCGAAACCTTAGCAGTGTGTGTACTTGCCATTTTCAATAAGAGTGTATTAAAAATTTGTAAGTAGCATTTCCTGTTTAAGAAGAGAGAATTGTGGGTAGCCAAGGCTTTCACATCTAAATGTCAACCAATGAAATGTTTTACCCCTGATCCTGTGCAGAGGTTTGGGTGATATAGGGACCATGAGTTTGGTCCTAAATCTAGGACTAGACGGGACAGATCGGGATATCTGACCTGTGTATAATGACCACAGCATTACAACACTGGAACACAAAATTCTATTTAAAATTAAAAAATAAATTTTTAAAAGTATACCCGTGGTTACATACCAAAACTTGAGTTGACTGTGATAGAAGATGACATGGTGGGGCGGGCCGAAGTGGTACTGTTAGTGGTGTTGGTGGTGGCTACCCGGTTGTTGGCAAAAGACACTGGTTTGTAAGACTTGGTGGTCACCTCCCCTAAAATGTAACAGGAATGTCAACTTTTCTTTCCTTCATAAATAACAAGAAACAGTCACCATGCACAAAAAAAAAGCAACAGTTCAGAGGAAAACAAAATTAAAGTAAATTAAAAGTGATATTAATCTGAAGCTATTTGCAGCAATTAATATTTTTTTAAATTATTATGAGCAGTTCATGAATATACATCTTGAGAGTAAACACATCAAAGCTGATGTTAACCAATCTTGCTTAGAAAAAGCAGCAGAGCTATTGTTTTTTAAACACAGCAATGCAGACACATTGTCTAAAGCTTAATTACCCTAACTTCTGTATAATTTGAAATCTAAATTTAATACTGTTGTAGGTGTTTTGTTGCGTTCATCAGAGATGAATTTATTTCTGTTATTTTCATACTGAGAATAATGAAAACAACATTCACCCTGTAGTTTGCGATGAGTGTATTAACTTCTCTTATCTGAGATTTATTTCAGTCTTTTCTATTAATAAACTACTTGACTTCAAAAAATATTTTAGAATTCGTTTTTTGATGCAATCAACTGCCTTATCATGCAGACTGTATCCCATTTCAAACATTCTAATTGAAATTTAAACTACCATCTTTAAAAATAATCTGAAATAAAATCTTTAATATGTTCTTAAAATAGTTCTATCATTGCAAAAAAATAAACACAAAGAATTCATTCTGCAGACACAAACCCTGAGGGGACCAAACAGAAGAGAAAGATTTAGATGCAAGGCCATCTCCATAGCGACTAGTATCCATGGTTTTATTGGGTGACCTAGTTATTCCTCCACCTGCAAGCATCAGTATATTGCAATGATATCTAAATGAGTTAATATTCAGTGTCATCAAAAGCAAGAAATTAAAAATGGCCACCACCACAGAGCATGCAGTTTATAACTAACAGGTGGTTATAAATTTAAAAGTAATCATAAAATAAAACATCATTTCCATATACAGAAGAGTACATGCAAAATCTGATTAAGTAAAAATATCAAAAAAGATATTTTATTGCATACTTATAAATGAATGTATCAAGAATTTTATATATATGCAATACTGCTTACATTGTACTGTATATAGTACAATCCTGCAGGGCTGATATCAATAGAGTAAAACACGGTTATAGCTAATATGCTTATAATGAATTTACAGCCAAGTGATTTTTATTCCCAATTATTATAAAAATTATGATTGTGAACTTTACGGGAAAAAAATTTACATTTATAATGAACCAAAATCATTTGATGATGGCACTTATATAGGCATGTTTTACTTTGTATCACACCCCTTGCAGATTAAACCTTGAAAACACTAACTATGATATCACACTTATTTTTGAGTTTATATTTTCTGTAAAATATAGTTTTATAGTTTGAAATTCCATTTTTAAATAATTTTTATTTAATACAAGACACTAATAAGGGATTATTAAAATGTTCAAGAAGATATGTTTGCAAGTTATTACTAATTGTGTACAATGAATTTAATAATACCAACCCTTTTCTAAATCACACCCTGTACCAGCACTTTGCTGATATCAGTGTCTAGGGGTGATACAAGGAGTGATAGGAAAAAGGTATGTATTACTCTTTATGTACTATCAGAATTACTCATCTGAAAAATTCTAAAACAGGTGTAAAATGTTGTCTTATGACTCACAATTCCAATCAATATAAGAGCTGGGACAATACTTTTTGTTGACAAAAAGGACACTGCAAAAGTACACGTTACATCATAGGTAAATATTGATATCAATATAAAATTTGTACCGAGAAGCAAAACTTTGTTTTTCAATAAGGGGGCACCTAAACTTTTGGTTCAGTTAGCTGGTGATGTGACAACCACACTGGGATAGTTTGTGCATTAAATAAAGGAGTTAAAAACTTTTCTGCCATACTGATAATAAATCAGTCATTTATAACCCTAAATAGGTATGTTAAACTTGGATGGATTATATTCTTTCTGGAATTCATACCTGTATTTTCATACTTTCTTCAACCAATCAAAAGATTCAACTTTGAATGAAGCTAGGATGTGTATAGGTAGCCTGATAATTGCTATAAAAAGCTAATAATATCAGTATATATTCCTGAAAAAACACTAGTCTAGCTTTTTACAAGGATATATAAATTTTCTAGAGCTATGATACACTCGAGTACATTAGCTCTCTCTTGCAAAAATTAGCTAATACCATTAAAGCACTTTCTGGTCCTATGGTACCTAGAAATGATTCTACAAAGCTTGGAAATAATGTGGGGGAAAGGATCTAGTGCCATGATGTCCCTGGAAAAATGAGACTACTATCTGTGAAAGATGACTTTTTAGTGTACAAGTCACTTCAAAATAGGTATGTCTGTAAAGGCTAAAGCCAAGAGTTAAGAGATTAAGCCACTCATTGGATGTGCTCTTACATTGTGGCTCCACGATCAATCGTGGGGTGGCTCGGAAAATCCCTGAAGGTATAAGTTGCAAATCTCTTATCACCTGATTGGCTATCATCATGACAACACCAGTCATGTGCAGAAATTCAAAATTTTGAAATTAAAAAAAAAAATCTAAATAACAACAAATTAAGTAAACTGAACTACACATCAACAATTTGATAGTAACTTCACTAACTTGTGCTTTTTGAACTAGAATAGCTACCCTGTGAATAGAAATACCTGAGACATTCTCTAAAGAGTGGTGAAGATCTCCGTTCATCTGGCCATTCATGACTGCTGATCCAGATCTATAAAGTATAAATCGCATTTGAGTCATATAAAATAATGATAGATAATGTAACAGATGGTTTTATTCTAATAAATGTATCTTCAATCTATATATGATCAATGAATCCAACAATCCCACACTATATACAAGTGTTCACTGTACTCTTTAAAATTTAAAAGAATATGTATGGAGTAAAAAATGCATAAGTACTTTATCAAAGCAAAAAAACAGTACTTGTACAAATACAGGTACAGTATCAAATGTACCATAGCAATACCTTCTAATTCACTGGTATTGTTTTGTCGCAATAGTACAGCACAAAGAAAATAAATTTTAGTACAGGATAGATCAAAATAAATCATGACAAATGATTGCACTTATCCTCAAATCATTCATGACAACAGGAATTCATAAAAACAAACCAATAAAGCATGTTGTGTATCTAAGACAAAAAGCCTACAAATCTTGATCCATTACAGTTTGATATGACACACAGCATGATAGGAAAAGGTCAATTTTCTTATTTAATGGTCAATGTTCAAGGATGTTTTCAGACATTGATTGAGCCTGTTGTAAGGCAGGCAGAGAATAAGATCACTATGATGATACTGTTCTTTGTCTTGTTTTCACTTAAGTACAGAGTCTGACTGAGGATAAACAACAGTATAAAGCTGTCCTACTGAGAGGAGATTAGTTCTGAATGTCAGTCTCCTTCAATCAATACAAGGCTGAGCATTTGGGTCTTGCTGCAAGGATATAGTATAGCAAACACTTTGCACCTAGAAATATACATGTACATATATTTTTCTTCATCACTGATGAACACTTAGTATTTTTTTTTCAGATATAGTAAATTGACCAGTACATCTTTATAATTCTATAATACAGAACAGACCTACTTCATCATATCTAGAAACAGAATAATTCTCAGTTATTCTTAATTGACTGTTTCAATTTCTCCCTTTCCACAGGTAACACAAAGAGCTGATGCACATTATACATGAATCCTTATGAAACACTAATATATCCTTCTCACTATGTTCCTATGTAAAGTATAATCCTTCTGAATTTGTCTCCAAATCTATTAGGCAAACTGTGTTTATATTTTACCATTCATTTGAACACAACTGTTTTCCAGTTTTCACCTATCCTTTCACCACCCTTTCAAGTCCTGCTGTTTGTAAGGTACTTGACATCACTTGAGACTGCTACTAACTTGTAAGACAGTTTCACTTATCCTGATTCCTGAGTCTTACTGTTTGTAAGGTAGTTCTTATTCTTTGAAGTCCTATAATGTATGCAGTAGCCATCCTTTGACTCTTGTTGCTTTGTGATAGTAACCCTTCTGGATCCTATTGCATTGCAGGACATTAGCCATCCTTATAAATCCTATTGCATTGCAAGACAGTAGCCATCCCTCTGAATCCCACTGTTTTGCAAGGCAATAGCCATCTTTAAAATTATATTGCATTGCAAGACAGTAGCCATCCTTCTAAATCCTATAGCATTGCAGGACAGTAGCCATCCTTTTAAATCCTAATGCATTGCAAAGCAATAGCCATCCTTATGAGTCCTACTGTTTTGCAAAGCAAAATCATTTTTGCTATCAGTCCAGATTCCAACGGTTATTTAGGCAGTTTCTTAGTCTGTCTAAATATGGAGGCTGCTATCCTTCCAATTCCCACTTTTCTCAAGAATATCCATCTTAATATGGCAGTCTTCATATTTCCAAGTTTACTCCTCTAAGGCTGTTGCCATCTTTTTGCTCTTACACAATTTTTAGTTTATATTGTCATTATTTCTTGGAACACAATGCTTATAACCCTAGCTGTTAGTTATTATATGTACTTATTTTCAATCTTTTACTTACTTTTTGAGTTCCAATGCTAGCTCTCCACTGGCAATCTTGATAAGTTGCTGGACATCGTTGTGTAAGAGTCCTTCTGTCTTCTGTCCGTTGAGCGATTCTATTAAGTCCCCTACTTTGATGCCTTCTACATATGCCTTACTGTTTGGGTTGATCTGTAGAAACAGAATAAAATCCTTACTAAATATATATATTCAGGATCATTTGTATAGTGTATGAGGCTGGAATGAAGAATGTTCTCTGAGGCTAGAAGTTGGTTCTATAGAGGGAGATAAAACACATGGACAAGTGTACCAGCATGTTTGACCTGCCAAATGCCAATTACAGTTCATTTATACATTACCGGAAGGTCATTTGGCATTTTTTTCTTCTAAAAAATGTATAAAGACAAGATTTATTCTGCATTGCATAAAGAAAATATTCTTTAAACATCTCACAAAAAACATTTTGCTGTCATTCTGCTACCAATAATTACAAAGATTTTTTTTAACAATATGAAGCACTGAGCTTCTGCAAAGTAACATTTGTTTACAGTATGTTTCCATGGCAATGTTCCTGTTACTAGACATTAGAACAAGTATACAGACAATCGTTGGCAGCTGGGAAGACCCATCACCATTCTTAAAACAACCTCATCTTTGTGTTTTCTCAAACAGGTTCTGACATTACTCAGGCTTGTGGAATGTTTTGAATTTTGCATCCAAACTGTCAGGGATGAATCAAGAAATTCATTTAACACTTATCAGCTGCTTTTAAAAGTCCATGAATAAAAATGAGAAAACCTGGTTTTTAGTGCAAAATCTGCAGACAGTTATCAATATTACAAAAACATATGCAAGATGATGCTTCCACCATCAGAGAATATAAAAACTTATTTTACTCATCACTATAGAACAAACATTTCTCTAAAATGTTAACATGCATCCAAAATAGTTATAAAAAAAGGTGAGTACAAATTGAAAATAGATACAGTGTATTTTTCATTAACTGAAGATATATTCCAACACTTCTTACTGAATCCAAGGGGCATCAGTTTAATTAAGGTACATTGATAACATGATCATCAGAATTTTCTTTGCACTACCTTCAGATGAAATGCCAGATTGCTCAGCATATAATCATTTCATCAACACAACTGCAGGTCAATGAATTCCCTACAATAACTACTTCTGTCTTTCTTGCCTCCATCTCCCCAATTAATTCTCTAAATCTGATTTTAATTAGCTTCTTTTTTCTGATTTATACATGCTCAAAATTTATCAGTACTTGTGTTTTAGAAATATTTGAGTTGTTCTCATGCAATGTTTAACAAGTGTCCCAGACTTTATTTTTGGAATGCATGTCAATTCTTGCTTTTTTCTTCAGGAGTGTTATCAGATCAATAGCCCCTATCAACCAGGAGAAAAATTAACCTTGATATGTTGGTTTATATATTTACATGGCCCTTTATACCATCAAAAATTTACCCTTTCTCTTTGTACTTACATTAACTAGCAATTGGATTTGTTGTCTTCAGTTTTTGGTTTTTTTTTTAAAAGTGTCAATATCAAGCATGAATGTGAACTTTTTCTTATAGAAGAAGAAAAGAAATAGAAGCTTTTGAATGAAAGGGAAATTTGTATCAGAAAAAATTCATGAATGGTCCAATGTTGTATAAAATTTACCAACACCTGCAGGAATATAAGGCACTCTTACAAGACTTTACAGCTAAACCAACAATTAATGAAATGGTTCTGTATGCCACAAATGTTTGTTTAAAGTTTGATTTTAACCAAAACACAAAATATGGCAATGTGTGCTTAGGATTTTACCATTCATGAAAATACCTTAAAATGTGTACTCTAACTGAAAAGAGTCTCACCCTCTCAAGACCTTCAGCAAATAAGAAAATTGTGTAGAAGTTGGATGTTGTAATTGGAATCCTTATGTGTTGAAGTTTTATGAATTATACTATCATATAGTTGACTGAACTGTCAACTCAGTTATCATAAATCTTAAAGTCAAAAGGATACATGAATTTGTATATTTTTATGCCCCTCAATGAATATGGCTGGGGCTTTTAGTGTTAGTCATGTTAATTTTCTAATAATAATTTTAAATTTTCTAATAATAATTTTAAATTTTGTTACACTGATCAATGAATAATCTGATTATTTCTCAAAATATTATTCATCTCCATGATATCACCTTTCTGATGGAAAGATTCACTAATACAATGTTACTGGTTTCTGAAGCAAGGTGCAAAGTGCCATCCCAGACTCTTTCACTTTCTTCGATTGGAAAAGTGTTACTACTCTCTTTCTATAAGTAAAATTTACACCAAAAGTAAGTGCAGGATGGTAAAGATAAATCTTATCAGCCCTTATAACTGCTATATCCTGTTGCATAACATTTCCAAAGATTTCCACAATAGTCAAAGAAACTTGCTGGTATTGATGAATTCTGATGATATGACTACTGACTATGCTACAATACTGCACATCACCAACATATAGATAAGATATGACTGCCTTATATCATGTGGTGAACCAAAGGTATCATCAGGGGTTTTAGTTTTAGTTTAGCACTTGTTCCTCTCTTCTACCAAATAAATCTTTAAAACTTGAAAAAAAAAATTAAATACCGAAAAAAAAACGCTCCTTTGTCTGTGTAAAACCAAACATCCTGAAATGCCATGTTTGATTTCAAACAACAGTGAACAGAAAATGCTTCTTTTTTCCTTTTCTTTAACCATTAACCATGCATTTAACCTGTCTGATAGAAAAATGCGGTTTCAGTGTGACAAGTAACAAGAAGAACAAGAAAGTTTAGCTTGATAACAAGAATGTTGGAATGTGGGATTACGATCCCTAGTTCCCGTACTCTCTGCTGTCTGATCCCGCTAGGAAACCACACTGAGATGGAGACAATGCTTAGATACCACACAGTGCAGAGAGGAGCTTCAAACTTTTCACGTTTATTGGCTCTTATACTTTCTCTTTTTCTTTTTTTTCAGGCCATTCAGGTTCAGGAAGATTTCATAACACATTTATTTTCTGAACTGATAATTGTACTGACAGATTTTTAGGGGGTTCCACCTATAATAACAAGATTGCATGAAATTCTAAGTTAAGCTTTACCATTGGAATGTTTACCTATAGCAGAGAGTTCAACTGCTCTTCTTCCAAAAAACCTTCAATATTTCAATGAATGTTCAATCATATAAACTGATACATTTGGTATTTTGTCTATCCTGGTCTTCCAGCATAACTTCTATATCTTAAATGACTCACAAAACTAGAGATATCGAACTCATCTGAAAAAAGATCTGATAGAATCATTAATGTGTGAACTAAATATCTAAGATATTTGAAAAATAAAATCTGATCTACAGAAATATATATACCAGATGCTAAGCTATAAAAAAAAATCAAAGGTCTTCAATAAATGTGCACACAAGTTATCAAACATGAAAGTCCTATGACTTTTTGCTTCATAGTTCATAGAATATGTCTTTTTATCAAGAAGCTGTCATAATCAATCAGCATCATAGAGCAAACAGAACATCTCTTTGCTGATGTAGACACATCTTTTTTGTCTGCCATTACAACCAACAAGGATTTATCTGATCCCCCCTAGAGCCTAGATTTGACATGTTACCCTCAGACAGGTGTAGAGGAGGGTGTAATCAGGGCTCTAATGACTTCCTGTTTGTGTGGGATGGTATAAATACAGCGGGGGACCCCCACAAGGTGTAGGGTGTACATCAATACAGTGTCAGGCTTTTGTCTATGCAGTTCTATAAAAGCTTGGGAGTGAGATAACCTCATACTGTCAGAATCTGTGTCATAAAGAGAACAGACTACATTTATCCCTCCAAATTATTGCTCTATCTACTCTTTAAGCAATAAAAATACAATTTCGTGATGAAATACCCTCAGTGGGACTATAAATCATCAAGTACAACTAGACTTATCTCCCCTCTTTAAACCATCTGAGATCTCGTCACCCTTTTTCAAAGGTCACAGTTTTAATTACTTAAATAAAGTGATAAAAGTCGAGAAAAAAGTTTCTTTCAGAAGCTTAGCTGCTACAGTGTATCAGTCAGTAAGATAATTGGTGATGCAAAGCATACAACATGATAGTTTCTAAAGAAGATGCCTCAGTCAGTGCTAGGAGATAAAGATTCAGCAGTTTAAAAGAGGGGGGATCAAAATCACATTTACATGTAATAAAACAAGGAAAAAAATGTCTTTTCAACAAAACTTCTCTTGATTAATCAATACAGGTATGTATTTATGCAGCCCCTACAGTTTTTAGAACTAAAAATATGGTGAGTGTAAACTTACAATAAAGAAGAATAATGAATTTATTGTACCCAGTTTTAAAGTTACCAATAAGCACTAGCTCCCTTTGACCCTCCAATCAAACAAAAGATCTTGCATTCCATAGCATGTGTTTAAGACACAATACCTTTTGTACAAAACATTCAATCAATAATCCATATACATGTATATATAAATATAGAAACTATTTGTCGTCTAAAATAGAGGGGGTCAATGGGGAATTAAAAGAACTGTAAAAAAAATATGCAGGACACTGAACTTTAATGAATGTTTAAAAGGATAAAATGTTGATCTAACTGATTGAAAGAATAATTCATAGTGGGTAAAAGAATCTACCTGCAAAATGCATTGTCATGTCTCAAAAGCTTATCTGTAAAGTTACTGGTACAAGCCTAAGTTCATCCTACTTAATCGATATATGCATACAATATATGTACTTTGTAATTTAAACCTCTTGAGAAGATCACATATTCCCTCAAGAGGTTCTGGAAAAGGATCACCTATTATTTGAACTAAACCAGTTTCTTTTTCTTTGCATGGTGATGTAATGTTGTGAAATAATTCAATTCCAAGAATTCTACAAGGGAAAAAATAAAATGCTTTGCAACAAGCCTCTTAAAAGACAATTCTGACTTTTAGACCTTGGCAACGTATTACATGTACTAGTTTATCATGTGCATCTAGCACGAAACATAACAAAACCACTGCAATGTCCCAAAGTCTTAGATCTGCTACACAATCAATATGATATATAAATTTCTTCAGATCAGAAGTCTTTTAAGGGGGGTAGACTTTTACATTTTCCAAGTATTCCATGGTAAACATTTCATATACATCATATCTATAATGCACTCTGCAAAATACTGAATGCATCCCAACTATTACGTTAAAGTTAGAAAAACTTACTTTATAACTTTTTTTTCCAAATCACAATTTAAACTCGCTTTCTTTGAAATCCTTGAATCACCTGATAATGCAAAACACTTTTAAATCCCACGCTAAAAATATCCAAGACGGCAGAAATCTATGGCTGACAGTTCTGATATGATCTGTATCCAATTTCAAACAGCTCTCTATTTGTCAAAATTTCCAAGTAAATGTTACACCAACCGTTTTGTCACAACTGTTTAAAAGGTATTAAAAAAAAAAAACTGATATGAGTTTCCTGTTGTCCCCACCAGAACAATCCAAAATATCCAAAGAGGTTTACCTTTGCCCTGAATTTAGGTGACAGACCAGTATAGGAAAGAAAAACTAAATCTAGAAGTTGGTATTGTGCACGGTAAATCTCTTTTTCAATACATCAATAAGAAAGACGCAAGACATTTAACTTTGTCAAACAATGACTCACAGTTGTAAAACTGCATGTCACCAGGTTTCTAGGATGTGCTATTTGGTTGTCCAATTATATCACAATGCATGTTGGTTTAAATATGAAGCTAAGCCTTTACAAGATAGGCCAGAAAGGTGAGAATATTTGCACACAATAGAGCAAGATAATCAGCAACAAAAACAGATAATTAGATATGAACCATGCTTCTCCATTACAACCCCACATCAAAAGACCTCTTCAAATGTGCCTTTGATCAAAACGAATTTAAAGACAAGGTTAAAGTTATAATTGCCTTCTTGCAACTGAAGAGAGCTTGTCTGTTTATGTTATTGCATGATCAAGAAGGAAAAACATTTTTTCGAAATACAAAATGTGTAATACGTATAATTTTACTGAAATTTTTTGCTTCTGCATGGTGTTCAACACATTTATTTTTATCATTTTTCAAAATCTTTCACTTCTGAATCTTGCAATCTTAAAACGCTCTTCATAATTTCAAAATTTCAGACTTTTGATAAAAAGCAAGTTATTTTTCTTATCTGGGTGGTTCCAGATAGACTCTACGTGTAATAGAACAAGACTTCGTAGACTGACGTAACACAAATTATGAAGCTGAATAGCCTTGACAAAAAATATAAAACTGGAAACCCATTGAAAATATGAAACTATAAACCAAAACACATATATTTCATCTTTGAAAAATACTTCTCTATTTTGAGTCATGAAAAAAATTGCTATTAAAATTTTTCGAAGATAAATTGTTTCTATGTGTATCAAAAAATCTAGCTGCTATCAAGGTCAAAAGTGGGCATTAGCATTAATCTGGGCCCAATCTTCACATTAATCATGTACTTTTATACATTTTCCTTTCCTAAAAAATCCTCCTCTCAAAATCTCTTCCACCTCAGATTCAATTTAGCAGCACATGCTTCGGAAACTGTTTCTTGATTATTTTGCCATTTCTGAAATTCTTTGATAATCATGCCAGAATGCGTCTAGAGCCTGGAAGAGCTTGATGCACTGAGGTTATCCAGGTGGGACCCCACTACCATCTATCAAGATTAATTTCAGGAGCAAAAAAAATTATTTTGGTTTGAAGCGATGTTCTGGTGGATGACAGTACATCCTTTTCATTATGTTAAAAGTGCTTTACATCTGACAGCTGTATTAAGGGGCCCTGAGACTGTGGTGTAGGGTCAAGGTCATCTTTAAGAAAATAATTCAATTCCATCTGGAGACAATCATAATGTTAGATAAGAACTGATTTGACACATTTTGATGACATAATCACATAATGCTAAATTTTGTTGAAAATATTACTAGGACAAAAAATGTCCTTAACTAATAAAACAAATTGTTGTCCTCTAGTTTACTTCGTCAACTTTCAACAAATCATGAACGGGGCACTATATGAGCATTTTAAATACACATCATTAACAAACCAAGCAAAAAATCATACATAAAATTGCAATAAAATAATGTAATAAAGCTAGCTTACATAGTAAAGTTTCAATGGCAATATATCAATATCTTTAAACTAATACTTATAGACATCAATCAAGTATTGATCACAGCTGTGAAAAACCAAGGACACTAGAGTAGTTTCAAAACTAGAGGCACAATTATGAAGGATTTCCAATTAATATACTTTTTCAGTTTTCTCCCAACAAAACTTGCACAAATTATCTACATAACTTCTGGGTCAAATAATAGGAAATAAGTTGTTCTCAACCCTATACACATTCTCTTCCTCCTTTTTAAAAGAAAATCTCGGACTAACCTTGACCATATTCCACAGCCTTGGTGAAATTTCTGCACAACTGATGTGAAGAATTAATTAGTACAGCAGATTTTTCACCCACTTAGCTGACATGTGTTTTCTGTTTTACCATCTGATGGGCATCAGGGTTTAACCAGTGCATTAAGTGAGGGGCAGAAAATAGCTTCTAACTTAACAATGAACTATCAAAAGCTGTGAAAATCCTATTGCTTGACCTGCCATGGGGCCCCTTTATCTTCTTATTGCCAATACATAAAACATGCATCCCCCATTATCTTAGAATCCATCAGTGTAAGGTGACCCCTAGGGCTTCATTCATGTACATCAGGTGCATGAAATGCCTTCACTAAAACGCATCGCAAAAAAGTCCTTTTCCTTAATTATCTATGTGGTAGTATTTTTAATCAAATTGAAAGTCAGAAGATAGCATTTACATCAGAATTGGAACTCATGCAAATAAAAGCTTCATTCGTCAGAATTAATCTGGACCGTTTACAATTTTGTCCAGGAGAATTATAAATCATAACAACATTATTTCTTTTCACAGAAGATTTAAACATGAAAACTAGTCTAGATCTAACCTCGTGGTAGTAGTATCACCATATGACATGCTCAGAACACTGAATAATTGAAAGAATTCTCATGTATATTGTGTATTACAAAAAGTTTCAGTTTATGTTGCTGGAAACTTCGACGAGTGTACTCAGCGAACGTATAAAACTGCCTCCCATTATGAGCAATCAATTATTAAAAATTAAAGTTTGTGCAATCTGCATAATTAACACTGCCATGAAATGATGACCTTGACAACCTGTGATAATTCTGAATCCTGGACTTTGACAGAATTGCATTAGGCATAAGATCATGACACCCCTTTTAGGTCAAACGCAATAGAAGTGTACTAAGAGCTTCTATCATTTCTGTATCACAAAGTCATGCAATATGGTGAGAAGATTTCACATTTTGGCAGCATGACATTGGTAAGTTTGGTTAAGAGCAATTAAGACATGTTCTTAAATTATACCCATCCTTTGGTCCGTGTACGACTTTTTTATTATTCTCCACTACAAAGTAAATGTCTTGACTAAAATTTCTCTTTTGGAAGCCTTGCCATTGCCCAAATGGTCATGAAACATCCTATAGTCTTAAACCACCATTGTGGCCTAAGATGAGCCTCTAACATCTCACTCCATTACAAAGTTACTTTCTGTTTCACCACCATCATCAACAAGTGTTGTTATATATGATATGATCAATTCTTCCAGAAACAAAAATCTTTTGTGTTGTAATGTGCCAAAAGATAAAAATACATATTGATATGAATTTGAGAGTGTATAAACCTGTTAATCTGTGTAATGCATGCATCTCAGACAGTACAAGATATCTTGCAGGGAACTGCTGATTTTTACAGGCGATTGAACAATATGGCCTTCCTAGTGAGAACAGACCTACACTCAATTATCTTATCTGAGGCTGATAATTAGGAGAAATGGTGTTCTGAGAGAAAAAGGAAGAAGGTGGCTATTGTAGCCATGAAAAAGAAATTAGCCAGCATAAACAAAATTGTTCCACACATACTGGGCTATCTAATCTCCCCAACCCCAATAGACTAAACACACTGTAAAGAAGAAATTTCTCCTCAATTGTGTCTCAATTGAATGAATTTCAAAGCTACATGCGCATGCTGTTTCTACAATTTCTCCCTATAAACAGTATTTAAAATATTTTTTCGAGGTTAACTTTAAAGCTACCTTCTGTAGTATTTAAATAGTTTCTTTATTACATAAAAAAAAAAAAATATTTGTGTGTCGCATAATTTAAAAAAAAAAATTACCTATATATAAGCATGTAAAGTCTGAAATGGTCATTACTTGTAAAAGTGCTATATGATATATGAATTTATCGGAACAGGTGCTTTGATATCACGATCTAGCTATCAAATAATAACTAAGAATTCAATATTAAATGCCCCTAAATTTATTTTCAGGAAAGTTTTTCTTGAAAAATATGGGGAAATGTATCTGATGTAAACAATAATATTCTCGGAAACTCAATTACAGAGCAACATCAGTTTAAGATTGGTTCAGAAAATCCACTGATGTGTTATGCCATTTTGGCAGGTACCATCTGTCTGGTCAATTTAAATACTGATTTGAACCTCCCATTGTATAAGAGATAATAACAAACATTTACCTATAGGAACAATAATGGCATATTTAAATCATCCTCAAGCAAGAAGACAGAAACAAATGGAACTAATTACCAACCATTTCATGGCTAACATGTGTCTCTGATCTACATACCTACATACATCAAATCTACGTTTTCAACAGTTGGTTGCAGGCTTCAATGAAAAATCCTCCCTCACATCTCAAAATTCTCAAATCCCCAGAAAATTAGAAAATGTAAAATTACTTACTTTGGTTTAACTTATAAGATTTGAATAATCCCACCACTGAAAAAGAGGAACCCAGTTTCCTCAGCAACTGGCACAGATATCACATGAGAAAGAATTTACTGGTACATTGACCTCAGAGGTCATCACCATGGCATCAGAATCTATTGTCAGAATTTTTTTTCTCTCCAAGGATTGTTCATCTCCCCCAAATGATAAGACTTAAGCACCAACCATAAAATATCCTCAAGGAAGGATTTTCATTTGGGGGAACTATACTGCATTAACTTTGTGTACATTGCCAATTTTCCAAGAATATTTCAATTAAGACTTATTCATCTTTTAATTGACTGCCACTTTTTTGGCGTTAGTCATGCTCTAAATATGTGTACGCTGAAGTTAAAATTAAGCAATAAACTTGAAAGCCGTGATTATTATGTATAAACAGGATAGGTTAGAGTGATATTGCTGAGGTTTCTCCCAGAATAGAATCGGCAGAGGTATAAATATATAAAAATATGACGAACTCATCTGCCAAAAAACACACGGTTCTGAAGCGAATTTTGTGCACTGATATACATCATTCTGATTACGGTATACACTCAACTTTACTAATGAAGGTTTTGAAATAAAAAAAAAAACTGATTTTTTTTTTTAGCATTCAATAAATATGAATAAACTATTTCCTTAAGTTTTTACATGGTTATTCTGTGTAAATTTATATAAATAAAAAATTAAAGTTTTAACTAATAGGTGTAAGGGTTCAAAATGCTTTACAACTTTTCTTCTCGGTGCACTTAAAATGAGCTAAGCTGTATAAAAAAAAAAAAAAAGAAGATGATGAGTCTGTTCGCAAACTCTGTTACATTTAATTCAACACGTAAGTATCCCATGTACCTGCGTGTGCAGCTACTGGGAGCCTGCAAGTATACAGGCATCTAACCAGGTATATATGTCAGAGCCTCAAGCCAGATACGCTCATTAATGATTATACAACCTGCAGAAAGTGTGTAAAAACTACCACACAACAATATTTGCTGCTTTAGATGGATGTTCTGATATGGGGAAAAAAGAGTATGCCAGACTCCTACTTTTGCAGTTTCTCAAATAATAATGAAAATATTTCCCTTCCCAGATGAGTTTTGTTGGAGAAGTACAATATCATGAAGAGGATGTTTTCAACTTCATCAAAACAACAAAAATTTAAGACACTGTCACATTTAAAATTTGAAGACACATCTTAAATAATCTTTGACAACACACATGATACACATGTGTAAAATTAGTTGCTGTTCATGTGATTAGCTTTTCATAAATTTCAATTACAAACAATATACTTTACTGATAATCAACTTTTACCTATTACTGCTTAATTTTCCAAGACAAAATGTCAGTTTTATGTTCTGTAACAGCTATATTTTTTTAACAATCTGTTCCTGCAAAACCTGTTCAATTTGTGAAGAGATTAAGATGAAATATGTGATGTAGTTGATAAGGTAAATTCTGTGGAATGCAAATTTGGGTGGACAGATTTTGTTAAAAACTTGACCTGGTATCTATGGAGGAAAATATTTATAGAAAGGGAGAAAAATAATTTTTCAACAAATCTTTGATGAAGGATATGCACCTTTAATTTAAGTCTCACAAGTTCATTCCGCTTAGTCTACATTTTCTTACTGGATTACGTACAATACTTTCAATTACATCTCTGATTTAATTTGTTGTCTAATTTTACATTCATAGAGCACTTGACCTCATGTTCAATAAACCCATACACTAAACAGTCTTTTAAAGCAAAACTAACAAATCATAAAATATCGTAAAATTATGCAGAGCCATCCCAAGTTCAATTGCCAAAGATTGCATGCATTTTACCTTTAGGTCATAAATCAAGACAGATTTGTCATAACAATTCTTAATAATTTTGTGTAAGAAGGGTCTCTTATTTTCACAAAATATCAAATCTAAATTTCACAACCCATTTCTAAGCCTGTAGTGCTGCACATGCAATTCTTACTCATTTACATAGAGTACAATCATGAATGCATGCATTTTATATGGTGACTGTCATATTTTTTACTATTCAAAAGACAAGATTTGCATTGCAAAATATTAAACTATAAATTGACAGCTTCCAGGAAATAATTCTCTGCCTTAAAGAAAGGTTGAAACACTTTTTGAACAATGAGTTACTTTTCTTTGATAATCAAAAATTCAGATTATCTCAATCAAATGAAAAACCAGACAGCAACTGTTAGTACATCCCTTGCAAAAAATTGTTTCTATGCTAATTGCTTCTTTAAGCAAAATATTTGTATTATAGCTTGACTGTGGCATTAAGTAATAGCCAAGAGGGGGCAGTTCATTTGGATACAAGAAAGATTTAACTGAAGGTAGCCAAAAAATCATAGACAAACAAATTCCTCACTTCAATGCTAAAACCCATCTCGAGCTGGTTAATGAACTGTGTAATAACATTAACTTGGCTGTTATTGGGTTCCTTCCCCCTCAACCCTTAATGACTAATATCATACAGATATTCTGAGCACAACTACAAATTTATCATTGCCTAAGACTTACTTCTTTTGGGGGAAAGAGGGAGATTGGGATTATTTTTTGTCCTTCTTTTTCAGAGGAAGGGGGTGGGGAAATATGGATGAATTATTTTTAATCAGGTAAAAATAATTTTTGAAGTACACTGACAAAAGTGGAATTTTTATCTTTCTAGTAATTTGACAAGTATATAAACCAGACAACTCCTTAAATACACATTTGGAACAGAAGTCATTCGGGAAACACTTCAGTGTCAAGTCATCGATGACAGATGTATACTCTATACATGTATAGCTTTTAAACATCATTATCAAAGAGATTTACACTTTAATTCATGATGGAAAAAATCTCCTCCTGTACCTCCTTGAAATTAAAACAAGTTCTCAGTGTTCTTTTTCTTCTTCAAAAAATATCTTGATATCAAATGTTTCAAATTTTTATCTATGAAGCGGCACATGTTTCTGTCTTGAGCTTGCTGCTGCAATATTTACAGATTGCATGTATAGAGGAGTCAGTGTGTGAGCCCCCCTGTATACAACACACTTATTCCGACATTGAATCATTTTGGGTTGGATCCAATAAAAGATCATATACTGGATCAGACAAGCCCTCCCTCCCCTGAAGTTTTTCCTAATATTCCTCCATCTACCAGATCATGTGTGTTCTGACAATTTTCAGCAAAAACACACTCATGCACATACTTAAATAATGCAAATGCATATTTTTGTCAAGATTATTCATAATATTAATGAGAAAGGCAATCAACAACTTTACTTATGCATAAATAATGAAAAAAAAAATTAAACAATATCCTAGAACCTTGAAGTTTGATCTGAGCTAGCAAGCAATACATTTTTTCAATAGAGTTAGACAATGGTACATTGATGTTAGCATACAGTGTATTTTTTAAAAAGATATTTTTGCCCTTTGTTCTTTTAACTTCTGGAGTTCAATTAGAATTCTTTTCAGAAACTTATGAAAAGCTGTGTCTCCTTAGACCCTAATATTGTCCAATTTTCCCACTTTCTCAACTATTCAATACTTTACCTTTAAAAACTTTCAATACATAAAGGCTTGCAATTTCCGGTGGTATGAAAGAAGAGCAAACATCAGATATGGATGGACCATTCATATTTCTACATTAAAATGTTCAACCATCAATCATTATCTGCCAAGTTTATCTCAGAAAATTTTATCAAATGAGATGAAAAATGTTCCAGCTAAATATAGATCTTTCCTATCAGTTCAGAAAATACCTATCTACTGACTACCGGAAACTCAGCAGCTGATGTTCATTAAGATTTTTTTTTTTTTAAATTAAAGTCAACTTTTTTATATCTATTTGCTAAGTTGACTCAGACAAGTGAAGTCATGTTATCAAGTTTACTACTCACTTGCTTTTAGCATGTTTAGTCAAATCAAATTATTTAGAATTTTCATTTTATAACATAAAATTTTGCAATGTACAGATTTTAACTGCAGCAATATAAAGATTAATTACCAAAAGACCTTGTAAAGTTCTCTATGTTTAAAAGATCTCAAAATAAAGGACACCTTTCATCTGTTACTATTATAAAGCTATGTCAACCTAAATCACAATAGAAAGGGAACAAATTTCAGACCTTACAACCACAACACACTAAAATATTTATTTAAGTTGGATTATAAACTTATAAGCCATTTAACAGTTTTAACTACTGATAGGTTTAAGTTATTGTGAATGCTAATGGGATTAAAGATCAAGATGACATCTCTATCTAGCACTTTAAAATGCTAGAAGATTTTGTACAGTACATTAAACTTCAATAATTGTGTCCAAGAAGATATGGCATAATTAAATTTCAGTAGAATAAAAAAATTATAAAAAGTTCATCATAAGTTCATTTTTATTACTACAGAAAAATAATAAGTTCATTAAAGTATTTCTAATACCATCATCAATGTATTTTAAGTCCGTAAGTGACTTGTCTCTTTAAAAAATACACACCGTCCACCCGGTTTACAAGTTGACAACTTTCTGCAAATTCTCTCACCTGGGTAGAGCACCTTAAAATAGTTCACAACTTTTTTAAATCAAACATATGCGATCAAATAGTTAAAAATACTAACCTTGGCGACTGAAATCGGTTCATTAAATTCCTTCCCACCCTGGATTCTTAATCCCCAGGGTGGCCCACCCTTCAGAACTACGGCATAAGACATCACCGTATTTTCACCTAGACCGCCATCAAGTTTATAAACTAAAGAACCAGAAGGGAGAAATATGGAGGTCGACAACAGAAGGAAGTTGGAATTCCGGAGGAAGTGTTGTTATGTTTAATTACCCACTTTTCAAAGACTTTTGTTGATGTTAAACAATTTTGTTAAACATTATACCCAAAAAATGTTTCGAAAAGCCCTTAAGAATCCTTTGCTGATCACCAGAAATATCTTTTCGAATGCGAAACATTATCCATTCGGTTCCCTAAATGCCTTGCAAGAAAAACTGTTTTTTCATATTTCACAAGTAATCAATATGCTTTTAGAAATGCTTCACGATGAAGAAATATATTATCCTTGATATGAAAGCTTTGGCTGATTTATTTTTGCAAAGATAAGAAAACATTTTTCCGGGTTTTGTCTATCCTCATCATCGCGTTTTTGTTTAACTTCCGGTGTCATGGCAGCGCACAGAGTCGTTTGACTTTCCACACAATCTATCATTTCTGACCTGAAGGGAAACAAGCAACCAACCAATAATGTGTAAGTATCTTGTTGGTTTATATTTTGTAAAATATTTAATTAAAAAATTAAGAATGCAAAAAATTTTGGGACTTGTTTTAATGACATTACTGATTTGAAAATTGTCATTGTCAAAAGAAGTCATAGCCATAGGTGTCAGATTCAGCTGAGGTTGGAGAATAGCTTCTACAAATTACATTCCTATCATAAGCTTATTCTGCACAATGTTAATCCTCTGTAAATGTTCATAAGTTTTTGAAAAAGATATTGAACTTTCACAACTCATTTAAGAGGGCTAATATGTTTTACAGTGTGGCCGTGGGGCGAGAGCAGTTATTGACTGAAAAAAAAATATACACAACTATCACTTGTATTCTAGGGCTGTATCAGTATATTGAATATTCGATATGTATTGTTATTTAAGAATGTATCATATTGAAAAAATAACTTCCAATATGTATCAGAAAGGCAGATTTTCTTACAAATCCATGAAAAAGTTGGGTATTTCAATCTGACGGCAGAGGTTACATTTTTAACTGTTTTGAATGAAAATTGTTCACTGATGATTACAATGGGCCTTCAGATATCCGGATGTCAGATATCCGGATGCTTCAGCATCTGGACGATTTTTTATTGGAACAGAATTTTTTAACGATATTTTGTCTTGTTTAACTGGTAATTCAGATATCCGTATGCTTCACATATCTGGACAAATTGACTAGGAACCAAAGTGGTCGAATAAATGAGGCTCCACTCTAAATAATTAAGGATGTAGGCTGTACATCTTAGATAAATATTATAAAACACATACCGGTACACATCTATAATCTATTTTATTTATCATGTTGTTTTCACAGTCATTAAAAGTTTGGGTTTAAAGTACATGTAATTTGTTATGATAGTGAGACACAAACTTTGAAATGGGTTATAAAACAATAAGTTCTTAAAAAATTCATGCAATAAATTAATCATATGACTCTTTTTACAGACTTTGTAAAGAATCCAATATATCGGATAACGCTTTATAAATATTGTATAATATCGAATTTTTGTGCTCAATATACACAGCCCTATAATATTCCCTATCCTCTGTTCATTAAAAAAAAGAAGAAAATAAAACAATAAAACAAAATCCCTTCTTGTGCAATGGGATTGTGATTTAGTACTTCTCAGGATTTTCTGAGAAAAACAGAAATACCCGAACCGTTAAGTGATGAAAGTATGATATCAAATAAAAAGTCCTTGACTCAAAAAATATTTTTTGGGCATGGGTATGCATTAAATCATTGTTTGTAATTTTTTTCATGTTGTTGCTATGTACCGCAAAGGTTTATTGGGAGTTTGGAATTTCTTCACGTGGGACAAAAAAAATTCTTTTGGAACAATGTGCAGATTTCAACCCGAATTTCCTCCATTCTTACACATTGTTTATGGTGCTCGCTTCAAACAATGGCCAGATTTCAACCCAAATTTCTTCTTTTTGTACATATTGTCTATTATATGGAGCTTGCTAGGAAAGCAGTGCTTCAAGTCCCTTCAAGTCGAAATTTCTATTAGAATGGTGAAGCAAACATCCCCTCTTTTGTACTGAAGGCATTTAGTGTGATTGAATAATGTGCCTTAGTTGAAACTGAAAGATTACTTAAACTATTTAGGCAAGCTCAGTTTCATTTGTATAATACAAATTCCACACCTCTCAAATGTTGATTTTGCATAATGCTAAATGATGTCACAATTTTCAATTAAGTTTTAAAATCTTTGTTCACTCCATCATTTCCATCCTGAATTTTTTTTTCAAAAACATATTGTGTAGGTTTTTAATAAGGGATTTACATAACATAATTGTTTTGCAATGAAATCTAAAATGGTACATGTATTCACATACCTAATGCCAGCACGAACAATAAAAATTGTATATATATATATATTAATGTCCATGTAATCTTTTTTTACTCATGATGACATGTTTCTGAGCAGCTTCTTTTCACTAAACTTTCATTGCATACCTTGAGGCTATGAAAGTGGGAAGAAAGGAAAGATGGTTTGTAATTGACTGTAAAAAAAAATTACAACTTCAGTAGGAAAGATAAAAGTAATGGAATGAGGAAAAGATATAATTTACATTTTTGTATGATGTATGTTTTTCTGCAGAGTGTACATGTACATGTCTAGTCACAGTGTAAGATGGTATAATACTGTTAAAAAGTGACTGTGCTTATAATAAATACTGATACCAAATTGTTTTGCTTTATATTAAGCTTTTTATCTCTGAGAGGAGAATTATGTAAATGCTTCCTAGGTGGAGCTACTTTTGATAAAATTTAGATTTTTTCTTCATCTGAGTCAAAGGCTTATTAAATGAGCTTTTCTGATCACAATAAGTCTGTTGTCTTTCATTGTTGTCATCACTGTCATCTTCTTTTTTACCATCTTCTTATCCAGAACCATTGGGCCAATTTCCACTAAACTTGGCACAGGGTATCCTTGGGTAAATGGGAATTATATTTGTTCAAATGAAGGACGACACCCTGTTCCAATGGATGATTCAAGTTTTTTCAAATCATGGCCCTTTTGAGTTAGGGAGGGGGCCACTAATGGGCAAACAAAGTTTTACATGGGTATATATATATATGTAATATAGCTGTTAAAAATCTTCCTCTCAATAACAGCAAAGCCATGATCAGTCAATTTATATGAAAGCATCCAAAGGAAATATATATTTAAGTTTGTTCAAAACATGACCCCATGGGCATATTGCAAAAGGTAATAAAAGTTTTACATGTACATACATTTTTTCTCAGGAACAGTAAAGTGAAGATCAAAAATATTTATTAAGAAACATTTTCAGATAATTTAGATATGAATTGGTTCAAAACATAACTCCAACCTCACCCCTCCCCATAATAGGATGGGTCCTCAAATGTGATCAAGTTCTACATCTGAATATATTGAAAAAAGAATTTGTTGATGAAGACAAGGGCCTTAAATACACAGGTGAGCATTGTGGCCCATGAGCTCATTGTTTATATATATTGATAAATTGATTGGTTAATTGTAGCATTTCAGTCCAGTGGTATCATCCTGGGGGAAAACTACTAGACTTTGACAGTATGATAGGATAAAATCAATAAATATTTGAGAAAAGATGAGTAGATATGAAACTCTTGAATAGGAAATATTTGTAAAAACCAACTTTCCACCAAAGTTCATCAATGCAACAATTAAAAATGCATTCATAAATATATCTTACTGAATGCTAAGATTAGTCAAACAGAATGTGAAATGGTAATATTGGCTTATTGTGGACTTCAAAAATGCATCAATAACTATTCCTAAAAAATATTAATTGAAGTTACCATAGCAATATCTTTCGAACAATGTTACAAATGAAATTCTGAAGTTGAAGTATGTTGCACTTAAGACAAGACAACAGATTATGTTTTGTTTTCTGGATTTTTTTGCCAGTACTTGGTTTTAAGACCTTGTTAAGATCTTAGAACAATATAAGTCATTGAAAAAAGAATTCCCTTGGGAAAATACTGTTTTTGAGGAGTGATTCTTGTGATGTATTAATATTGTACATTATTTATAGGCTTTGCACTGGTATGAGTAAATACTTCAGGTAACTATAGATATATATATGTGTGTGTAATAGTTATTTTTCTTATGTGTGAACTACATCTTTAGTTCCTGAATGCAGAGTTTTGAATATTTTATTTTTTCTATATTAAGTTTAGGATGTAAAATAACTTATTTATAGTCTAAAAATTACCATATGTATAGCAAAGCTAATATATCTTGAGGTAAAATTGTGCTAATCACCCCCTTAGAACATTTTTGCTTAAATTTTGACTCTCAATTTTCGTGTAATATTTTTGGTTGGTTTTATTTCTTCAACACTAAAGAGTTCCACAGAGGTAAGGTGTACTAAAAAAAAGTAAAATGTGCTATCCACTCCTCAGCAACCAGAAAATACACAATTTAGTATACATGTATATAAAAATGCTGAATAGGATAGATTTTTCATTAAATCTTTGACAGGACCTGTTCCACTCAGGCAAGCCCCTGGAAAATACTGTTTTGGGTATTATAATTCTGCATTTTTAATTTCTGGAATGTATTTTGTATTTTGGTCAAGGTCAGTGCATGTCAAGGTTATTTAAGAGAAATTTTATCACTGGATCTTAAGTCTTGAGATAAAGTCAAAGGAAGGTTGAAATGTAATGATCTTATGCATACATCACCATCAGAGGGATCAAGTTTCATAAACTTTTTTTCCAGTGGGAATAAGTTTAAAGAACAATTCTTCAGCAAATAAGTATTATAATGATATTTTATTTAATGTATCCTACATTTCCTATGAAGTATTGTAATCAATGAGTTAGAGTATGTGAACTAAACATTTCAGGAGAAAAAAGGCCTAGGACTTCTATATAAAATCTTTACATTGCTGGACTGGTGATATGTTTTGAATTGGGATTTATTTGGTATACATATAAACAAAATTCAAAAAATTGATTTTTATCACTGCTTTTGATGAGAGATTTCTGGAGAGACGCGATATAAAAGTCTAAATGTCAATGAATATCCTTACAAAAGTATCGTTACTAAGGAAATTAAACTGAAATATATGCTTGCTGAATTCTTCCGAGTCCATCCTATAGGATCAAGATAAAAAGTCTCAATCGCCTTTGACTCCGTAACTTGTAAAGAATTAATTTAGGATTGTCTAATGGGAGGCATTTATCCTCATTACTGCAAAGATTCTAAATTCAAATTATCGCACTGAAAGGATTAGACTTCGATTTTCCTAGGAAATGCGATTAGTTGTTGTAGCCTTTAAAACAATCAATGTGAGTGAGTTTATTGCACAATAGGGGTATGATGGAATTTTTATTCCATAGAAAAAGCACCGGCATCAGGGATGTGACCTCTGCTGACCCATAGTCATCACAGTTATGAATATTCCTGGAGGCAAATTATTGGGTAGACAAACGTTTCTGCGACTCTTACTCCGTCACTCCATCAATGAAAGAAAATCCCGGCATAAACTTCTATCGTTAGTGTGGGAGCAGTGGGCTCCGTATTTGTAATTTTAAATGCCCGGCAAGAAAAAAAAAGATGATTGACTATAGACTGCCAGCATTGGAGATTTCCTCTTCACACAAATACAGATAGCATTGTATGGAGTGTCATATTCCCACCAGATCAGATCGGGATTAAAGAGATCATTATTAAATTGACAAATATAATTTTTTTTCTTTCACCCTTCATTCAAAGGACATTGATTTAATGTGTGTGTGTATGTGTATACATTTGGCCCGATACAGTAGCTATTGTTGTGTGTTAAGTTAAGCATAAAACATGATGGAGTCTACTTTATCTTGTTCAGCGGAGGAAACGGAGGACATCCTGAATATGGTCGAGAGCCTGAGGGTGACGTCGGACGAACCCGAGAAATGTCTGGACCGAATCCTCAAGTTCCTCCTGATCGAACAAGATGGTGGGTATAAAGACCTGATTTAAATCTTTTTTATGCATCACTGATTTAATCTGTAGATTATTTTTATTGCCTGATTAGGTATTGACCATCAGTTATTGAGGCATTTTGTATCGTATAGCAGTTATTTTTTTATTGATAGGAAAATAATAGTGGGGTTTGCATTGGTTATGGCTCTGTATTATTTTGTAGTTGCAGGGTATTCCCAATGATATCCTTTTTCCTTTCTATACATGGGTTTTTAACTGTACTTTGAGCACTAGGGGGCAATAAAGACTGCATTCTGCATTATTGACAATTGTTAATTAGTGGGATTTTACAAGGTGTGCATGAAATAAATGTTTGGTTGCCCAATCAGTGCTTATGGCACTTGTTATTTCGGGTAATTGATGCTAAGTTAAGGCATGAAATAAAAGTTCTAGAGTGGATTGGAAGCCTAATGAGATGAAAAAAGAAAAAAAAAAAATCACACAGTTGGTTTGTCTAAGTCCTAAATAGGAAGCTTTGGGGAGATTCTTTGTTGGTTGGAAGGTTCTATCACTGGTAACATTATATAGCTAGTCTAAGCTAGACATCTGACAGTATCTCAAAAACAGATATTTTGAATACAATGGATATGTAAAAGTGATTGGAAGTCTGACCTTCCGCTAAGTATTCTCGAGTCCTTAAACTTTTTTTCTCAGTATCAGTTTAAGATAACAAAGTTTGACTGTATGACACAAAATTAATAGCCATCATAATATCAAGATGTGATGCTCACAATGGCGTTTACCTTACTATTTGAAAACTCAAGTAATATCAGTATCCATTGATACACTGAAAAGAAATTAGCATTGTCTGCATGTCCACATATATTGATTCTTACAAAAGTATAATAAACGATATGCATGAATATAATAACTAAAAGATTTTTGTCCAGAATCCTATTATACTCAAATCAATAATCTGTCTGTAAATTCATAAATGATGAAAACTAGACTTTATGGTAAAATTTGGTATTTATCAAAATGCATTTTGTTTCATCGAGAAATTTTGTTTCTTTTTAACAGAAGAGGATTTGGACCAAGCTTTGGAAGTAGCTGTAGAGAAAGGCATGCTGGGAGATCTTTATGACATCATGACACACACATCTAATGGAACATTATGCAAGGTCATCCAAATTCTGGCAGAGCTTGGAAAAACAGGTACAAAATTTAACCCTGATCACAATTCACAATTATGCCATATAAGCATATAAGCAGAATTTTTATTGAGGATTCAATTTCGACATTATTAGCGAGGGTGCTGAGATCGCTAAAATTGAATCTTGCCAACAATTAATTTTGTGCATTATTTGTAATAACTTTTTTATTGAGCATTATTAAATCCCTGAAATTACTTCTCGCTAAAGATCTATATAAATAATCAAGGATGAATTGCTTTCAGCTTATATGGTATTTTTAAAATTTTCAATTTTTATTCCACAATCTCGTCAGATTTGTGCATACATGGTCATAGCACTTGACTGGTACCATTTGCTCATATTTGATCAGATGGTGTGATGATTAAAAATCGGAGCTCATTAATATTGACTGCAGACCAGACTCTCGATACAGTCTCAAAGTAGACTCCGCCATTAACACACTGAGTCATTCTCCAGTAAAGTACATTTACATGTACTCTATACAACAATCATGGTACCCTCTTCTCTTTCTATGAAATATTATCGTTTCATAACATCTGGGAAATTCAATTCTCTTGTTACACTAATCAGTTTTCAAGGCCTCCACTAACAGATTAAGCTGGATATCCAAGGCTTCACGAACTTTTAATTTAGTTATTTTGTAATTTAGACATAGACTAGTTGTTATTTGATTGGGTTTTTAAGGACAAAGGTTGAAAGAAAATTTAAGCAGCTTCCAATTAATTATTCTATCATGGGGGTCTCTCTAGTAAATTATTTATACAACACTTTCCAATTAAGCTTTTTAAAGCTAATCCTTTAGAAATTAAATTAGAAAGATTAAACATATATTGATTTTGGTTGTCACAGTCAAATACCAATTAGTTGAATGTACATAGTATACATATCTTTCTTGTTTAATTGTCTTGAACATGAAGTGATAGGTACAAAATTTCTGCTTAAAATCAATCAATGAAATTAGATTTTACTTATAATATCTATTGTAATTTAAGTACAAACAGAGATTGGATAATAAAAAAATGCAAAATGCTTATAGCTTCAAATTCATTTAAGTCATGATTATTTTATGAATATAGTATTTCGAGTAAAGCAAATGTCACAATAGGCATTTTGCTCACTTTGTTAACCCATCTTCTTTGGGCACAAATCTTGATGCAAAAAGTAAACATCTTGATGACATCAATTGACAGTTCTTTTATTAAACAGAGATGTAATTATAGGTTGTGCACTAAGTATTTGATATGTGTTCAAGTATATGAAAAACCTGTATATATAAATAAGACATCCTTTATGCCATAAGAATGCAAAAACAAACCTAAGATACAGTGTAAACCATCTAATATGACACCTGTGGAATCCATTTCACTGTGAATTCTGACTTTTATTTTGATTCCCATTTTACTATTTCCAAAGCTATTTACACTTTGTAGTCAGACACTTTGTCTTTTCAAACACAAAATTTCCCTCTAGCGCATTTTAGGTTAGACAGGTATCACTGTATATAGAAAAAAGTGACTATGTTTGATATTTTAGATGCTAAATCAGACCCTTTTTTCACATCACTCTTTGGATTTCTTTTTTTTTTCTCCATCTCAGTTTATTCTTTACCTATATCTATTAATATTTTCTTTGAACTTCAGGAAATGAGATTGTGCTTGTGGTGAGTTGTTGACAATGAATGTATCTTATTATTGTAGAGTCTTATTATTGTAGAGTCCATCAGAGAGCCGTGTGTCATCCAGGGCTTTATACCGATTCTTCTACAGCAACTGAAATCTGATGACATCACAATGGCTACGCAGGCTTGCCGTGCCCTTGGAAATATCTGCTTTGAAAACGGTGGGTAACAAAAGAATAAAAGTAAAAAATACACAGAATGCGATCAACTTCATGACAGGGGGTTTTCATATAATGTAACAGGTCCTTTTCAAACATTGAATTTATTTCAACATTAATGAAAAATAGTGTAATGGCCTGTCATGTATTGCATGTCGAAAACATAATTCCTCTTTTCTTCCTTTTCCTCTTGCGTCTGTATCTACTATTTCTTTCCTTTCAGAAATTTGTTTTTACAAAGTTCACATAGGACATTATATTTTTGTGATCGCTCATGTTGTTTTTTCCCTTTCTTTGATTAGCTAGGATAGTTTGCGGTTTTAATTACTTAGTTTCCTTTCATGGGAATCCTTTGGAGTACTCTACCAAATCCACCACAAAAAATAATTGTCCAAAAGAAACCATTCCTACATTTCCATTGACAAAATGAGAAGTTCATTTCACAAGTTGTCAGTGGTTTTCCTTTTGGGATTGATGAAGTTCAGCCTTTTTTTTTTCTTTTTTTTCTGAAACATTCATAGATTTTATGTAAAGTAGGTGTCATAAGGATGGGTGAAGAGGAAATATCAGTTGTCAATGGAAAATGGTTGTGTCAGTTGCTGCAAAGAAGTCAATTCCCACTGGGTTTTAAAATGGAAAAATATATATATGGTTTTATAAATGTCAGTTTATTGATGAAAATCATTCCAACAATGCGCATTACAGGAAAAAAAACCCATAAAAGAATAGTACCAGGTATATTAATTAGCTTGTTTCAGGTGAGGAAAATTTTGAACACAGGTACATTTGCCTGTAGAGTAACATAAAGAGTCTTAATGGCAAATGGATGTTTTTTTTAAAAAGTATTACTGATCTTTAAATGGATTAACAATCAAGTTTTAGTCTTTTCCATACCTATCTTAAATAACAACGTAATCAGTTGTAGAGAAGTAAAAGCATATTAGTGGGGAAAATGCTTACAGTCCAAAAACATTTATTGTAAACCAACTATTATTCACATCATCTTTTATTCGAGATTTGTCAGTTTGAAATTAATCTGTGACAATAAAATTTGATTCTGAGGAAACATTCTATATCAATCAAAGAAAAGTAAATGATTTTTGGTAATTAATATTGACAATAAAAGTAGGCCACTAAACTTGTGGATATTTTTTGCACGCCAATAAGAGTTGGTTTTACAGTATTTGCGGTATTTTAAAAAAAAATTATTATACTTTGCTAAAAAGTCTTATTCCTATAGATTAAAACTCATTTTAGTCATCATGGGGGTATTACAGAAGTTGATTTATTTGCTTAAATATGTAGATTTCTGTTCATATGCCCCTCTATGGGTTCTTATGTAAATTATGATAGCACAGAATTATCTATAACTTTGTGTACAAAGTGCGTTTTATTGTGTAGAAAAGGCATGTTTTATAATCAGACAGTGTTTTGTGTAACTATGTCTTGTGAAGATCTGAGTCATAGTCTCCAGGGTTGATGCTTTTTTCAATATTTCTTCCCAAAATAGACTTTTATTACTCTTTATTCATTGTCATGCAAGTAATGCTAGAATAATGAAAACTCCTGCTTAACTCAAGGTTACAATAAAAGGTCAAGGTCACTTTTTTTCTTCCCCATGTGATTGATGTTGTGCATTACTTTTATTTTTATGTAAAGAAATAATTTGTTGCTGTAAAGCTTATGCTATAAAATATCTTAATGCAGGGAATTGCATGTGTTCTCTTGGGGAATAGATGAACTTTTGAAATACGAGACATGCCATTTGTTATGCACTAGAATAAAGATATTGCTAATGCTTTTAGTTTTAAGCTAGCATGAAGTTAAGTAGTTTTTGTTGTGAGGGGGAGGAAACCCTTGTGAAAATAGACCAGGAAATCTTGGGATTTCCTGAGATTTTCTCAAGATATCTTGGTTAAAAATCCCAGGAAATCTTAAGATTATCCTGGTACCTGACCTAAGGAATTGTCAGGATGGTATTGGAACAAGGATTTCTCAGGATTTCACAGGACATCCTGGTAAAGCAAAATATCCTGATATGTCTAGAGAATTCCTGGGACACAATTATCCTGACTTCAGGAATATTTCACATGTTTCATGGTAGTACTAAAATCCTGGGATGTCTTGAGATTTCCTGGGATTACAATCCTGTCATAATCCTGGCCTCAGTTTGAC
>PRKT01000064.1:941290-961528 GCA_003671525.1 Saccostrea glomerata | reverse complement strand
CAGTTTGCATTGAAATTTTGAACTGGTCTGAGAAGGCGCACAAATTCTGACTGGCTCTCCTCATTGGATACTGCCCTAGTTTAAGTAATTGTGGGGGACACAACAGGTTGTTTAGGTCAAGGAAAGCCTTTGCAAATTGATGGGATGAAGATTAGAAGGTCAATAAATGAAAGAAACTCCTGCCTGGCCCCCAATCATTTGTGATGCTTTCATCAGAAAGAATTAACACTTAACACATGGGCAATTGTAATGAAGGGACCACATAGAGATACTGAGTCTTGACTTCAGGATATTCTATGACTTTGAATTGAACAGTCCTGATCTCAAGATATACCAGGTCTGATTTGATTCCGTTTTAGTTCAGAAAATATCAAAAGTCATGAGATTTCTTTGTGTCAGGACTTGATCTCTTCTGAAAGACCTGAAAAATCCTGGGAAGATCCTGTTCTGGTAAAGAGTTTACATGAAGTCCTGACATTTCCTGAGAAAATCCTGAACCTGATATCAGGACATCTTAGGATTTGACAATTGTCAGGATCAAAATTTTTGGAGAGCAGGACATGTTAGGATATCTCAGGAAAATCCCAGGATATCCAGACTTCTCCTGACCCTTCAGGATTTATTTCTGCAAGGGATATTTGATGCATTGTTGCCGATATATTTTAATGTCCTAATCTTTGTATATTGCAAGAAGAAGCCTTTGGCTACCTTACTGCTACAATATTTTTATTCTAACACTGAAATCACTTTGACAATTTTCAAAAAAAAAAAAAACTTTGGCATTAATGTTTCATGATAATTTCTCATTTTGCTGAAAATCACTTCTCTGTTCTTGGAGAATGTGCTTGGAGAACTGTTGTCAGTCTAGTTGTTGATAGCACCATTACTGTATGTTCTAAGGCTTCCACTGTAAACGAAAAACCCCTTGGTAATGAACTCAAAAGTTAACAGAATGCTGTAAGGTGTAGAATATGAGGGAATAAGATAAATGCACTCATTTCTTCCTTGACTGGTAATGGTTGTTTGTTATTTACTTTGGATGCTTCAGTAATGATTCTCTTCAATTTCTTCCCTTTCTTCAAGAGAGGAAGAGTGCCATGTATTCCTGGGAGAATTAAATTCTCTTTATCATTCATTTACTAGCTTTCACTTCTATTTACATCCTCCCTATAATTTTCTTGGAGCATTTCCAGTCACCTTTGACCTTTTCCGAACACAGATCAAGACATTTTTCCCTCTCTTCATTTGATGTGTAGATAGTTGGCAATTTATAAAACAATTCCGGCTGACCTTGAATAATCGCAGGAAATTAGGGTTATCTTCAGCAATTATTAGCTATAAATTACTTGCATTAAGGAAGATCCCTCTCTCTCTCTCTGTTGCAGTTCCTTCTAAGTTTGACTATTACTGTCTGTTATCTGTTCATTTTCTTTTATTCCATTGTCTTGATCAAAATTCTCTTTGAAACGAAGTAAATGTGAGGCCCAAGATTAAATATGCATACATGGGATTATACTCTTGTCTGTCGTAAGTTACAGATATAGAGGTATAAAGGAAGACATTCCTGGAGAAATGCAAAAAGTAATCCCCTTGCTGCTGAGAATTCTATTAGATTCAGAACACAGGGTAAAAACTTCTAATATCCGTGCATGAGTTATTTTGTTTCTAGAAGTTTATGTTTTAGTAGCAATTCATTGAAAAATTCAATTTCGAATACATAAAAATGGTTCTAAGAACTTGAATGTCAACTTGATGAAAGGACTAAGTGCCCTTTTTCCCTGAAGGGAGTTGTTTAGATGCAAGGATTCAGAAAGATTACAATTTTTATGTCTGCAACTGTCATTTTCCTTTATCTTCTTTATCACTTTTGGAAGCAAGTAAAGTTTGTGTGTCAACGTCATATTGGATGATTTCTGTTATGAATGCATTTTTAAAAATAAATTTAAGATACAAAAATTGTTTTTGCCAGAGAACTAGAATGGCTCAAGAATGAAAGTGATTTGATTTTTCTCCCTCTTTAAGTATGTATAATTGCATATTAAGTAACCCCAATATGATCTCTCTTTTCACGGTGAAATAGCCGACCCTTTTTTAGAAAAGTGTATTGATTAGTAATTGGCCTGTGTAGGTTGACAGAGATTGGTCTTGTAGCAGGAAATTCAGAGATAATTATTCCTTTAAGAGCTGGTTTTGGTCTCTTCATTGGACCTTTGTTCCCACAACAATGGCTTTCAGACATGCAGACTTCGCAATGCAGGATTGTGGTTTGGCCAAAGTAACAATTAAGAACTATAGGTTTTGTGTTCTTCTAAAGATAAAGGTTTTACAGGGTGTCAAAATAATGGTATCTTGTTTGTGTTTGGAAAAAAAAGACTTTATCGTTGACACTGTGAAAGTGTTGTTCTTTATATTTGTCTTGGGTGGTTGCTATGAAAGATATTTAATTAACCTTCCAGATACATATAATTAATTGAAAAAAATGAAGGAAAATAAAGTGTGCATGCACATGAGATTTGAAAACTTGTACAGTTTTGTAAGGTATTGCTATTATAAATATGATTTTAAAAAATGAATTCTGCATGAGAAGTTAAAAAAAAGAAAGAAGATAAAAAATGGCAATAAAGAAATACTGAGAAAGATAATATTTAATGAATTGCAAAAAATAAACTTAATAGGAAAAAAAAATGTGAAGGCAGTTGAAAACATGCAGACTCTTTCACTCTTCCTGCCTACTGCAATTGAAAGGCGATAGGTTTATTTTTGTACATTTCATTTGATATATGTACCAAGACTCCAGTAATCCTTTTGAAAGTTTTATTTGACAAATTTTTAAAAAAAATATATTTTAAGATATTGGAAGAAATGCAGTGGATGAAAATGACGGCATTCTGTTACTTCTCAAACTGTTACGGGAACACGTCAAGACAACAGAGGAGGGGGCAGACAGACTGCGGACCATTGCATGTGGTTTCCTACTGAATGTCACCAATACACATGGTAAGTGAGCCAAAAGGCTAGTGGAAAAGAAAAAATATTCATTTTTTTATGTTTTAATATGCAAAAGTTTTCTTTTATTTAAATTTAAGATGGGGTCACCATATAGCACTAATGATTGTCAAAGGAATGGCAAATTTTTATCCCCCCCCCCTTCCAGCCTTCCTCCATCCAGTCATCCCCAACAAACAAAATTTAATAGGGGTGCAAAGTAGGGGGTACATGTGACCCACAAAATAAACAAACAATGATCCCTTATGATTCCAGAACATGAATTTATTTAAGAACATATTCCATAAAAAGCTCTTGCTATCAACCAGCTCATTCCTAACTGATTTGATGTCTGAAAAGAATAAAAGAATTGGTCTGTCAGAATAGCAGACAAGATTCTCTCCTTTTAGTCTCAAGGACTGATCTAATTACGTAACCTAGTGGGGAATCGCAGTAGTGGTTAGTACACAAATCACATCGGAGAACAGAGATGCTCTTCAGCAGCTATCTGTGACACCTGCACTGTCGTAATGAGTCGAATCAGCGAGAAAATCGGAGACGATGATCTTATTTCTCTCTCTCGATTTTACGCAATTGCTGACCCCTGCCAGTCAAAAGGTCAAGTTATTGACAGAATGAGATTTCTTATTAGGGATATTGTTTTGTAAATGAAAAATTGGAAGCAAGTTTTATTTTTTGTAGAAGTCGTATGATTTTGATTGAATCTTCGTATTTTTCCTTGACAAGAAACGCTAAATATGTGCCAGATATTGGATTATCTTGTCAATGTAATTTTGTTACATCGTAATGGAAAAGCTCCAGAGAAGAAAAGTGTAGTTAATCATGCTCACATATGTCAAAGTTACTTTATCAAAATGAGACTTGATGGTTTATCTCTTCTCTTGTGATTACAAGAAAATTGTTAATAACAGAGTCCTATGGACACATATTTACATTTAATTCTTCCTAAACCAGTTTTTTCAATCATAATAAAAACTTTTATTTGTATATTTTCAAAGAAATATTTAATATTTTTTTTCACTATAGAATATGAATAAAATGTGTATACATGAGTGTATAAACGACACTTTATTCATAAAGAAACAGTGTTATATTCAGCTTCAAAATACAGTATGACATTTTACATGGAATTACAAATATACAAGGTGCAAGGGTGAGTATGTCCAGTCAACAGGGAATGCTTATTCCTCAATGGCACCTGATCCCACCTTTTATGTCTTTGGAGGTCCTTGTTCACTCTGCTCCTGACTTTTATTGTTTAAGTGGGTTTTTCCTTATCTCCATATTTTATACATTAGAGTCACAATGACCCTCTTGTCCTTATCTTTGGCAGATGGTCTGATGCAGAAGGCAGTGGACGGTGGTGCCCTAGACGTCCTTGATGAGTACATCAGGTACCACCAGGAGGACCACGGACTGTGTAACATGGTGCTGCTTACTGTAGGGAGTTTTATTGATTCAGGTTAGTACTATCGCCTCTGTAACAGGTTAGTACTATAGCCTCTGTAACATGTTACTGCTGACCGTGGGGAGTTTTATTGATTCAGGTTAGTACTATCGCCTCTGTAACATGGTACTGCTGACCGTGGGGAGCTTTATTGATTCAGGTAAGTACTATTGCTTTATATCCGAGGTTAATGATTGGCAATGGACATTAATTGAGTGGTCATTGGATAGCTTAATGAAGTGAAATGTCCGATATAGACATTTAATCTGATCTAATGTCTGAGTGGAGAGATCGAATCTCCTCTATATGAGGAAAATGAATCTTAATTGAGTGGATGAAAAATGTCCACAACAGATATTTTCATGTGGAATTTTTCCCAGTGTCAAATTTGTATACTTTTCTTTATAAAATAAAACTCAGTTTTGGATTAAAACAGAAAGAAGAAATTAGTATATGGAGAAAGAGAGATAGAGAGAGAGAGAGTTGCTGTTAGTCATGCACACATTGGCTGGCATCTGTTTTTGGTCCTTTAGATTTCAAAATTATTTCAGACATCTAAGGATTTTGATTTTCCAGTGTTCCAAATGAAAAAAATATCTCCTGTTCTATGATCTTACAAATTATTAGCTTTTTATTACTAACTTTATTACTTTTTAGCAAACTTAATGAAAAATGAGGCACTGCATGTTGGACATAAAAAAGGAAAATGTATTGACAAAGTCTGAAAAGAGTAATAAAATGTATAACATAAAGTAATTAAAAAAGCTTAATAAACATACTGTATTTTCTTTCAAATTATAAATTATAGTCAAAATTTATTTTATTTTTAACATGGTGGTAAAGACACACAGTCATATCTTAATCATTGTGAGACACTGAATGGTCTTTCACTTTTCATTCATCTGATAGATACTATCACAATGTAAATCTGAAAATAAGAAACATCAGATCAACTAAATACAATTTGTTATTGCATAATATTGGTGTTATTTTAAAGCATATCTGAATTGTTTTCTCTAATTTCAGAGATTTGTCGTCAGAAATTCTCCGAGTCTTCCTTATTGTCCACCATAGTGGGACTGCTGGACACACATGCTGGGGAAGTGTATCAAGAGACAGTCCTAGACCTCCTAATCAATCTATCAGAGTGGGGTAAGTCAAGACAGTGTTAATATGAGTGGGGTAGATGTCTAGACATTGTTAATCAGAGTGGGATAGATGTCTAGACAGTGTTAATCAGAGTGGGGTAGGTGTCTAAATGGTGTTAATCAGAGTGGGGTAGGTGTCTAGACAGTGTTAATCAGAGTGGGGTAGGTGTCTAGAAAGTGTTAATCAGAGTTGGGTAGGTGTCTAGATGGTGTTAATCAGAGTGGGGTAGGTGTCTAAACATTGTTAATCAGAGTGGGATAGATGTCTAGACAGTGTTAATCAGAGTGGGGTAGGTGTCTAAATGGTGTTAATCAGAGTGGGGTAGGTGTCTAGACAGTGTTAATCAGAGTGGGGTAGGTGTCTAGAAAGTGTTAATCAGAGTTGGGTAGGTGTCTAGATGGTGTTAATCAGAGTGGGGTAGGTGTCTAAACATTGTTAATCAGAGTGGGATAGATGTCTAGACAGTGTTAATCAGAGTGGGGTAGGTGTCTAAATGGTGTTAATCAGAGTGGGGTAGGTGTCTAGACAGTGTTAATCAGAGTGGGGTAGATGTCTAGACAGTGTTAATCAGAGTTGGGTAGGTGTCTAGATGGTGTTAATCAGAGTGGGGTAGATGTCTAGACAGTGTTAATCAGAGTGGGGTAGGTGTCTAGATGGTGTTAATCAGAGTGGGGTTGGTGTCTAAACATTGTTAATCAGAGTGGGGTAGGTGTCTAAACATTGTTAATCAGAGTGGGGTAGGTGTCTAAACATTGTTAATCAGAGTGGGGTAGGTGTCTAAACATTGTTAATCAGAGTGGGGTAGGTGTCTAAACATTGTTAATCAGAGTGGGGTAGGTGTCTAAACATTGTTAATCAGAGTGGGGTAGGTGTCTAAACATTGTTAATCAGAGTGGGGTAGGTGTCTAAACATTGTTAATCAGAGTGGGGTAGATGTCTAGACAGTGTTAATCAGAGTGGGGTAGATGTCTAGATGGTGTTAATCAGAGTGGGGTAGATGTCTAGACAGTGTTAGACAATACTAAAGAGGTGTATCTGGAGACAGTCATACATGTAAATCTAATTAATCTGTCAGATTGGTGTAGGTGTCTAGACGGTGTGAAACTTCCTTTCACTCTGAGTGGAGAAAATGTCTAAACACTGTAAGACTTTTCCATCAGTATGTCTGATTGCAGTAGGTTTCTAGACAGTGTTAGATTTCTTAAATGTAAATGAATGGAGTGGGTTTCTAGACATTTACAGTTTCTGTTAGACTTTCCTTATCAATCTGTCAAAGTGGGTTAGGATATCTAGACATTGTCAGATTTTCTTGAACAAAGAATGGTATTCATATTTATACATGTAGCATTAGATTGCATAATAGATAAGCTAGACCTCATTTCCAAACTCTCAGAGAGTGTCTAGACAGTGTTAGAATGCCTGCTCAATCATAACACCGAAAATATGTCTTTCATTTCTGCATATTGCTATTACCTCAATGTTTGCATTTCATTTCCATCTCGACGCATGATCAATTTTTTCATCATAGAGAGAATGGTCATCCAGTTTCAGCTACTGAACAGAAATAACTTGTGAGATAATCTTGTCTGTGAAGTGAAATGAGAGCAAGAGATTATTCTGAATATTTGTAATTCTAAATAAATCACTTATTGACGTGATTCAGTCTCTTTTTAATTGCTTTGAGCAATTTTTTGCATCGGAGATGAATGGTCACCTAAAAAGCAACAGCAATTTATTTATAACTTGTTATGTAACATTTTATGTGGCATGGATGAGAGTGAAAGATTATTTTTGATTATTTATGATTCTAACTGAAGCACTTGCTGACATGTTTGAATGTCATTTAATTGTTATGAGCTGATTAGTGAGAGAGATGTTAAGTACATGTCTGATTGAATGTATGATTTATGTTCCAATGTTAAATCTGTCTTGATTTGTAAATTTTAAAAATTCTCAGTCAAATAAAAGTTAACAATCATTGGATTTTTCTTGGCAAAAAGATATGTCTCATAGGACTATTCAAGATTTTCCCCTTTAGTTGTTGACAAGTGAAAATATTTGGATCAAATTTTAAAAAAAGATTATGTTGATTAATGTCAGATGATTTTTAGGCCACTGTAAGATAATTTTGTGTTTATTGCCAGATGAAGTGAAGGATCTCCTAGCAGAGACCAGCCTTAGTAACAACCTAATTCAGATCATACAAGTCAACCAGGGTAAACTGGACCCCGAGAGTCAACAACTCATCAAAATGGCCTCCGATCTGCTGATTCTCCTACTAACTGGAGGTAGGCACCAACAGAATACAAATAGCTCATTTATAACATAGTACTGAAATGCTTAACTTTTCTTGTGTGGCAATTTTCTGGAATTATATGCAAAAATAAAATTTTCGTCTTGAGTTTATGGTCTCCCATACTTATGAAATTTATGTAAAAAGTTATCATAAATAAAAAAAAAATTGGCCTCAGTCATTGTCTTGCTTCTTTAGACTGATAAATCCTTAGATTTTTGTCAATACAATAAAAGTCACTGATTGTTTTTTTGTAGACAAAGGAGCGGAGGCCATGTTTGCCAATGGAGATGGTCCAGTGTTTGTGGAGTCGGTCAAGTGGCTGGAGGATGAAGATAGTCGGCTACAAATGGCTGCCGTACTGGCCATAGGAAACTTTGCCAGGAATGGTCAGTTACCATATATTTATATAACAGAATACTGTAAAATCACATATTTTTGTGGGGTCAAATTTTCGTGGTTTGAATAAAAACTCTTGGTTCGTTAGGATTTGAATTCATGGATGAAGAATTGTTGAGTACTTATGTAACATTTTACATTTCGTGGTGGACATGGATTTGTGGGTCTCTTCTTACTTCGAAAACAACGAAAATTAAATCCCCACGAAAATTTTTGATTTCACAGTAGTCAATTCTTAGGCAAGGAGTATGTATAATCACATCTGAAAGCTGCAAGTTTTATGCTTTCAAAGCCCAAAAGTTAAAATAAAAAGCTAATTAAGAAAATGTATGTCTTCGACCTGAGGATGGAAGACCTAAAAATATAAATGGAGAAAGAAAAGAAAGATTAACCTGGGCGTTTCACCTTTTTGCCTAAATATCAGTCTGAATACCAGACATATGTCATGCAATTTTGTCTTGTTGCATGGAAGATTTGCTTTTCATTTTGCTTCTGTTTACAGATAACCATTGTCAGAGACTGGTAGAGGAGGGGATTGTAGAACAACTGTTAGAATTATTGAAATCTCACAGAGACCATGAGGCAGACATGACATTACATCATGCCATCCTTAGTGCCCTCAGAAACCTAGCTATTCCAGGTATATCATTGTCAAAAAACAAGCTATTCCAGGTATATCGTGTCAGAAACCTAGCTATTCCAGGTATAGCAATGTCTCAGAAATCTTAGCTATTCCAGGTATAGCAATGTTCAGAAATCTTAGCTATTCCAGGTATAGCAATGTTTTAGAAATCTTAGCTATTCCCATTATAGTAATGTCTCAGAAATAATAGCTATTCCCAGTATTGTAATGTCTCAGAAAGCGAGCTCCATGTATAGCAATGTCTAAACCTTAACTCCCACAACAACCTAGGTTTGAATTCTGGTCATGGTATCAAATAATAACAGCTAGGCGGAGAGAAAATATTTGGCAGGACCAAGAATCGAACCCAGGACCTCCTTATCACTATTTAGGTGCTCTACCTACTCAGCTACCTAGGTGATTTCCATGGCCTAACCCTTTACAGGTACAATACTTGGTATAAAGTGTATGGACTGCGTATTGTACAATTGACAGGAAGTAAACAGCAACCTGTTACATCTAGTTATATGGCAGCAACAGTTTACAGCAATAGGACAAGATAAACTCATTATTGATCAACACACAAATACCAGGAAGGGATTCCAGAAATGTTATGAATTTGTTATTGATACTTAGTCTTAATTACTAGCAGGAATCTGTCTGTAGAAAATACACCACTACCATTTACTTCCTGTTGTTGTGGTACTTGTAGACAATAAATCATTGTGTTTTGTCTCAGGAGACAACAAAGGAATAGCAATGGAATTTTCCTGACCTACATTCTTATAATATTGAGAAATTGGCATGGTACATTTAATAAAAAAAAATTTTGGTTAAGTAAGATAGTTCTACCTTTATGTTTAATAGAATTGCCAAGAAAAACAATTGATTCACTTACCATGAAGAATATGAACAATTTTTCAAAGATAAGGGGGTGGGGGTGATGCAGATATATTATCAATTATACTTTCACAATGGCATGTTCTTTGAAATCGGTTATGGGAACTATCCAAGTGATATCTGTTTTGTGTTTTTCTGTTGCAGCCAGAAATAAGCCTGCCTTGTTAATGGCGGGCGTCCTGGAGACGGTCCTACTTCTGATGTCGTCGGAGACGATGGCCGTTGTGTTCAAACTCCTGGGTGTTCTCCGAATGTTGGTGGACGGTCAAGGTGAGAGGTCTCATCCTGATTGGTCACTGACCCATACAACATATGGTGTGTGTGTTTGTGTGTGGCAGCCTATATTGGCTGTTATATGGACAAGCAAAACCTGATTCATCCAAAAGAATTAGCAAAAATTCCTGCCCTATTTCTCATTGATTACATTGTACAATTTTTTTGGGATGGGAGAGTGCTATGTATGAGGCCAATAATTGAGTTATTTTGGTCAGTTGGTCAGTTAATGGTCATGGAAAAATTATGATGATGAAACCTGTTTGGTATAAGTGCATTCAGTTTTACTTCTGTTGTATACTGGCATGATGAGGTTACCATTGACACTGTCACTCTATAACCAATTTTGGGGAAGGGAGGATGTACGTAGGGGTACTTGATTCAATATTGAAAGCATAGTTGGGCATTTACCAAAGAGAAACAGAATCCTTAAAATATTTTTCTGTTAAAGAATTATTATGAATAAATATTTGGAGTAATACATGTCAAATAGTTAGCCAATGCCTGTAAGTTTTGATGCGAGCAACATATTTCTATCTTCACTACCAAAGAATCTGAAATCGAAAGAGAAAATTAATGTTATTTTCATGCAAGTCTATTAAACTTTCTCCAAGGTTGGTTACTTTTTTGCCAAGATTGAAATCTTCTTGATGTATGAGTGTCAGACATTATATGTTTTGTTGTGATAGGGGAGAATCTATCACTCTTACTTCTGGTGATAACAAGCAGACTCACATGCCTGTAGCAGCCTGTTACATTGAGGTATTCAATGATGATCTCAGAGTCAGGCCACACATAAACGATTCTTAGTGTATCATTGCTGTCTGGGTTTTATTTTTTTGCACTCTAAGTGTATACATATTTTGTTTATTTATTTATGTGTAAAAATATATATGCACAGCTATAGAAAGTAAATTATGTACCGAGTATGCCATTATGTATTGTAAATTTCCAATCATAATATTCAACTTTTGTTCTCATATTTCTGTCTAAATAGATATAATTTACTTCTATAGTAACTGAATGGAATATGTCATTATCTACCCAAAGTTTTCAACTTTCTTTACAATTTTCTAATTGAATATCATATTAGCAGAATTTTTAGCGAGTATTTAATTTTGGCATTATAAGGGAGGGTGCCAAGATCGCTAAAAATTAATTGCGCTTTATTTATAATAGCTTCTTCAGTGAGCTTTTTAAAATCGCTAAAATTACATCTTGCTAAAAATAAAATACCAATTTTTAAGGGCAAATCACTGAAATTGCGTCTCGCTAAAATTTCCACTTGTACTGTATTAGCTAGGGAAGAAAAATAAGTTAGATATTTAGCAAAAAAAACGAGATTTATTTGCTTGGTCTTTTTGCAGCAGTTCCAATAAAAGTACAAACAAAAATAAGCCCCTATATTATTCTCTGTTGGCGATAAATGAATGTATAATTGTAGAGGAAATATCACAAAGAAAACTGGGGGGTAATGAGCTAAGTTAATTTTCTGATAAAGCATTGCCCTCATTTCACCTGGTCATGACACAAGAGTAGATGAGTTATGTGAATCAAAGATTGGGATTTCTTCTCCTTACACCACCCACATAAACTTCCTGTGTTCAGGTGGGTTTAAGGTTGGCGTGACATGGACCAATGGATCAAGACAAAGTTCACTCAATTACTTTCACAAATAAATATCATTGAAAGAAATTTCCCATCAAAGTTTCATATTTTTCGAACTTCAAAAGTATTTTTGAATTGAAATATATCAGATTTGTTTTTTAATTTTATACAGAGATCAAAATTAGAAACTTGGGGAAGGATGGATTTCAATTAAATTCAAGGATGATTTAACCAGAAATTTATCATGAAACAGAATTTCAAAATAGGTCATGTAAAAATCTTTAAATTCATTTCTTTTTTTTTACCATTATCTTTAAAGAGTCCCACTTCCTTGAATCTTGATAAAATGTTAGATTTTAAAATAAAAGATATAGGAAAAGAAATAGATTGGTCATGATTCATCAACTCTTGAGATAATCCCTGCATTCCAACACATGCCTTTTTTACCTCCCTTTTAATCAGCTCTTCTCTGCAGCAAGGTTGATATCTGATGTAATGATAAGAGCCGTGTCTGACTGCTGGTTGTCAGCTGATTGGGGTATGATGTAAGGCATCCGACAACTACTGTATATCTAACACGTAGCTTTATCCTAAACTCGGGGAACTGCCTCAGCCCTCTAATAATCAGTTTGCTATAAAATATTTCCAGCGGATCTGAAGATGTATCTAGTGGTTTATGGCTTGGATTGTTTTTCAAAATGAAGATAATAGATTATTTCAGGGAATTTTTCACTCTCTCTGATAGCATATCCTTTGTAACTTTATATTCACTGGGTCAATAAAAGATGCATGTAACATTTGATGAATATTTTCTTATATGCAGTTGCATATTTATCTGTTGTTTGTGGAATTCTGGAGTCTTTTATCTGTCAGTGAGACGAAACATATTTTTTACAACAAAGAAATTTTTGTCTACTGGAGGTGAAGGTCATTGATAACTCTTGGAGAGGTTTTTTAAGTATAAATATCAAAGAATATCTTAAATCTTTTAATGGTATACAAGGAAATTTTTGTCCCTTTTGCACAGTGGGTGAATTTAGAATGGGCAAATTCAAAGAAGATCTCTTAAATGTCACGGAACTTTGGCAAATTTAAAAATGGTGCAAAAATGAATGAAGCATGAAAGGGCAGAAATAAGGTATGAGCAAAATAATCCAAGCATACAGCATATGCTTCTATGACTGAAAACAACATGTAGCACAGTGGGTAAATGTGTAAATTCTTAGCAATAATACTAACATTTGTATTTACAGAGACGGCGGCTCTACAGCTGGGGACTGACCGGTTGTTTATGGACCGTCTTGTGGGCTGGTGTGACGTGGACGAACACGCCGGGGTTCAGGGTAAGGAGCAGCTTAGTTATAAAAGAACGAACTCTTGAGGTGTGACAGATTGAACAAAGTTCATACATACCAAGCATCAATGTTAATGTTAGAATCAATAAAGAAATACTGTAGAAAGTGAAAGTTGATTGTTTTCCCTTCATATTCAGCAACAGAAATTGAAGCATGCCGTTTTTTTATTTGATGACTGATTAGGAATGGATTCTTTATAAACAGGTGAAGGGACACGATTACTGGCCTCCCTGGTCAAGAACGGTCGATCGGTAGAGCTGATGAGGAATGTCATCAAATGTCAAGGAATCCCTCCACTGGTCGCCATGGTATCCTCGGAACACCTGGTGATGCAGAATGAGGCTCTGGTGGCCTTGACCTTAATTTGTTCCACAGTATTAGGTTTGTGTTTTCATCAATCTTTGAAACTGAGTGACAGTTTTGACCAGTCTTTGAGTTACATTGACAAAAATCAAGATTAATTTAGGGGTCCTAGAAGCTATTCTATAGATATGTGCAAATGAAGAATTCAAATAAAGTGCATGAGTCATTGAGCACACTAAAAATGATAATTTCTTCCTGGGAATTTATGAGATGATAGGAAATATCAAGTTTGTCAGAGTAAAAGGTGTCTGAAATCTTAAGTATTGATCATCCTCAAATTGTGCATTAATGATGCAGATTGCGGCTTGATGTGTGTGATCATTAGGAAATGTGATATTTTTCAGATGAAGCTGCACTTCCACTTAAACAGTCTGAATTGACGGAAACCATATCATCTCTTCTTGGCAATAAATCAACACTGCCAGAAATATTATGCAACACACTTACGCTAACCAAAACTCTCTGCAATGCAGGTAGGCACAACTCAAGAGGGACAACTCTGCAATTTTAAATTTTCGTCTTTATGAATAGCACACCACTGCTCAAGTATTTTGTCATTTATTCTTTAAAATATTTATTTTCAGAAGCAAAGTTATGTGCTTAATGCACAGTATTTTTTTTATTGAATTTTTTATTAAAATATAAATATTTGGGAGAGCGGGTGTATACTGTTTAATATTTACATTACATATGTTAATGCTAACGCGCGTTACTCAATTTGTTTTCACACACTGTTGCAGTTATGAGACTATATCTTTCAAAAAATAATAATTCATTGCTTAAATCTAATCCATTATAGATACCCTAATTAATGTGCACATGTAATTTTCTTATTTAATTTATGTGGAATGCACACTATACAAAAAAAGAAATTTTCCTGTACTCCCTTCCTACATCATTTAGTGTGTGCTCTTTTGCAAGTGTACACATTACATTTAGAGACTGCATTTTTTAATGTGTATTATTGTATGCATACATGTATACTGTAAAATCACTTATTTTCATGGGAGGAAAAAAAATAAATTCAGGGGGGAATTGATTTCATGTCAGAGAAGAAGAGTTGAGTTTTTTTGAATTGTTTACAATTTCATGGAAAACATTTGTAAGCTCTTCATACCATGAAACCAACAAAAATTAACCCAGAGTAAAAACTAGTGATTTCACAGTACGTCATACAATCAAGTGAAAAGAGGAAGAAATTTTACATAGACACTTTCACACAAGTACTTTTATATATTTTTTTCTGTATGTTTGTGAAATATTTGGATAGAGGTGATCACCCTTTGAGAACGACTTCCATTCTGTTTGAGTTATTTGTGTGTCTATTTTTGCGGCATTTCTTGCAGTGTCACAATCTTCTCCAAACACCCTTTCCTGCAAACTATTGGTCTGTGCTGGACGAGCCACTGACATTCCACGTAATTCAACTCAATGTTGTCTTCCCGTCTTAGCATGTTTAAAGCAAATCATTTCTGTTTTATGTACATGTACTTTGTTTCCCAGTTTTTTTTCGTTGCTGAGTCCATTCATAGGTACCTGAATTTTAGATTATATGTAGCAAATAGAACCCTTAAGAGAAAAATCCTATCCCCTCTCCATATGAATACATGTTTTACTCTTGGGCTTTATTTGCTATTTTTTGAAAAAAAAAATTTCAGGTATCTGTGATCTATTCCCCTTTTGTTGTTATTGAACAAGGTACAAACTATGAGAGGTATATAAATTTCTTTTGCGTTGTGGTAATTTGAAAATCTCTTGTAGGAGATGATTTATAGTGGAATTATTTTTAATTAAAAATTTGTTTATTATCTGTGAATATGATTTCTCATTTTCAGTGCATGTATTTACACTTTCATTTCACATATAAATGTAAATTTAAGGAATCACTTTTTAGTTTGTTGGGTATGCCAGAGACATTAAGGACAGTTTGAAATGTTGGATAATCAATACATTCAGCTTTTATGCAAATTATCCAATGTTTCCAACTATTGTTGATGCCCTTGCATACCCAACAAACTAGATAGAGATTGAAATCCACATGGGATTCGATACCTAAACTTGTTATGACATATAGGTTACTTATAAATGTCTTCTCTAATTTGAATAAAAGAGCACAGAGATAAAAACAACTGAAATAATGATAATTTTTGTCAGATTATTGCCTCAGCATTATTTAACTTAGAAGTTGGAACATTGGGTAATTTTTCCTACACGTTTTTGTTTGCAATTTAATGAACTATTTGGTTATAAAGGAATTTTTTATGCAAGTTAATCATTCTTTTTTCCCCCTTTTCTTCCCCAGAATCCTTGAGAGATGAGATTATGACCTCTGGTATCCCTGACATTGCCCGACAACTCTCCTCCCATGAAGAGGAAAAAGTCCGAGAGGCTGCCAACACGTTTCTTGCCATTTTCGATGACACCACCCTGGAGAGATGAAAAGGTTCACAGTGGATAAAAATTGACACTTCAGAAAGAGAAAGGTCCTCTGTTTTTCTTGGGAAGAACGAGATGAAGCAATGTCATTGCCAAAAAACCTGAGAGACTCAGTTGGTCCGAGCACTAAGAACGAGTAGCAAAACACCTTATACATCTATTGTCATTTCAGACACTAGATTTCACAGCTCAAAGGCGTGTATTATAACAAGTGATTCCCTTTTCTGTTTTCTGTGTAGTTTTCAGTCATGTTGATTGTACATGTATTTATATGTTTTGGTACTATTTCATCAGGAAAAAAGTAAAAAAAGGCAATAACAAAATTGTTCTTTACAAAATAATAAATGTTTGCTTTTCTGTTGATTTTTTTTTTCTAAAGGTTATATGTTGTGATTTTTTTAAATTTTTTTTTTTTTACTTGTTGTGTCTTGTTTTTACTGTTTGATCAAAAATGTAGAAAAAAGGAGTCTTAAATACAATGTTTCATGTTTCAATAATTAATTTACTGAATGTATTTAAATGCAGAAATGTACAACATAATAGGTTAGGATGGATCTGCAATATTTTTTTCAAAAAGTTACATGTTGCAGACTGCAGTACCTCAGCTGAGAATTGGGGGGATAACCAAAACTTGTATTGCTAACATACAAGTCAGGCTCTAAATCAAGTTCACATATAGTGGTGATTTTCACTTTTTATAATCCTTTATGTAATATACTGTGTATTATTATTTATACACCAACAAAGTACGGCAAAACCCTACGATACATTTTTTTTTCCATTTTGATGTATATGGTTTGAATAATTTTTTGATATGTAGACACATGTGTTAGCTTATATTTTGTATATGTCTTTTTAGGGAAAGGTGTAGTCTAAAGGGTTTTAGCACCATAACTCATTAAATATAGATAGTAGTGTGATTTTAATCAAAGTTACTTATGGTACTTGGAATTTGTTGGGTTTTTTATTTCAGTTGAGTTTTACAAAGAAAATTACCCAAATTTCTATTTTGCTCTGTTCCTCTGTGCAGAAAAAGATGCTAAAGTTTCCCATTGTAGATAAAAATACAATCAAAGGATAGAGATTGGAGAGTTTTATGTAGAAAATTTCAAAAAGTAAAGCCTTTATATATTTATAATTTGATACTATTTTTATATTATAGTGCTTTAGTGTTTGGAAGGAAAACAATTGAGAGCTTTGTATTTCAAGTAGAAGCATAGAAAATATTTTTTCTTCCAAGAATGTTTACAATCTTGTTCTTATTTTACTGAGATTATTTTTTTTTTCAGTGCTCAAGTTAATTTAGCTCGCCTGAGCATAAGATTAGGGTGAGTGCTTCTGATTAAATAGTGTTTGTTGTCCATTTGTCTGCCACAGTTTACATAATCAACTTTTTTTTAATACCACTTTGAATACTTTTCAAAAAGGGGTAAATTTTGTTTTGCTGAAGAATTTTATTTATAACTTTTTAGAGTAAGGAATTTAAAAATATGACTAGGATGTTTTGAAAAATTCTGTAAAAAAAAAATACTCAACTTAAAAAAGACAAAAATTGTAATAGAGCTTTTTATGGATTTACTGTTTTAACTTTTACAGGAGCATGTTGAGAATTTATTTAAGAACAACAAAGATTCAATTAGTCAAATTAATATGCAACATCCCCATGTAATGTAGAGTGGCTTCTTAGTTTATGTTGAGCAATAATAAGAGACTTTAAAATTTTTACCAGTACATAGAAATATTAAGAAGAAGAATAATAATGAAATTTTTAAATTTGACATAGAGGTTCAATAACCTTTTGGCATCTTAGACTTTTCTTTGATGTCTACAGTAAGAGGTATCTACATTATGTCAGGTGAAGTTTTTCAGGTGAGCTTTGTGACTCATGGGCCTCTTGTTATTGTTTAGATGCATATCTGTATTATTTTCTATTATTTTTATTTTTTCCTAGGGAAATCAAAATGAATAGATGCATTCCAGTCGTATTCAATATTTACAGAATATTTTTGCTTTGTCTATGTATATAAGCTTTTGTTTGAGGAAGGGCAGAGGGTATAAAAGACATATTTTTCTTCATAAGGTTAAACTTGTGTCTTTACTAAGTATTCTTTTTTTAAGCCAACTGATTGCAATAACATTAGCTGCAGATCTGTAGCTCTCCAAAAAAATATATATTGATAAACCGGAGAGCTACAGTGCCACCCATTGAAAAAACTGTATATTTATTGCGCACAAAAAAATGCGCTCGATTCTTGATTAATTTTTCCAAATTCTTACCTCAATTGCAAAAAATGGAAGATTTAAAAAAATTACTCTCTCCTCTATCAAGTTCTCTCGGAATGACATCTGAACGAAGCATATTGGACCCAACTATCTTTGAAACCAAAATGGCAGTATAAATAAGCGAAATGTCCGATGATTGCAATATCAGGGCCAGGAGGACTATTAACAACAATTATGAGGAATGTTTTGTTGTGGAAAGAGTCAAAGAATATGTTAGGAACACACGTTTAGTAATATTTTGAGATTACAGCTTTAAAATCATGGAGAAATAAATCGAGAACCGAGCGCATTTGTTTGTGCGCAATAAATATACAGTTTTTTCAATGGGTGGCTCTGTAGCTCTCCAGTCTATCAATAATTTTTTTTCGGAGAGCTACAGATCTGCAGCTACAATAACATATGTGTACAATCAATTTTTTAGATTAGTTTTAACCTTTGTTAAATATTTGAGCTTTATTTTGTGCAATTATTTAAAATTTGTTTAATCTGATGTTTATAAATTTACCACCGTTTTGTATCCAATGATAACAAATGATTTTCTTTTTACATATTCTAGTGTTATATTTATGAAAATGTTTCTGACAAAAGTTTCCATTGAATGTTTTGTAAAACACCTCTGCAACCTATTCAGTTATCTCTCTAAATGTATTGGCTGTAGACTGTTAAGAATTTGCAGAAATATGTAATTAAAACCTGTTATCATAATTTTGGATGAAGAGTTATCTCTCTTGGGAAGACTTGGTCGTTAGCGGGGTATCTGGGGTATTGGTAATTTGATATTAATAACCTTGGGGAGTTTCTATTCTTAATATTACTTAGTGATATGAACTTCAGTTGACATTTACAGGGTGGAGAATGGTATCGAAGTAATTATATTGCTGAGTGCAGTCACCCGCAGTTCTGTCAGCATTAATGGAGGGATAGAGTTTCCTCTCAATTTTAACCTTTTCTGTGCTTTCAGCACTTTTGTATAAGTGTTTCTCTACATGTTTAATGTTTTTATGTAGATATTTGGTCCTATGACATTTTCACAATATTTAATACAGAAAAGAGATGGTATAAAGTATCTAACTGAAAAATGCAAATTAAGTCCTCTTTTTTCTAACTTACCTAATTATATGCATTGTGGCAGAGTACATAGAATGCCAGAAGAAATATTTAAATGCACAACACAGTATATTTTTGTTTTGTGTTTTAGTGCTTCAGTTTTAAATATGAAATAAGAGTCATAGATTGCCAGGACATGAATTCATTTTCAAAAGTTAAAAGATTTGTTTGTTGTTGAATTATTATTGGGAATGCATATTATATAAATACATGTACCAAAAGGAATACATTTTAGAATTAGCAACATTGTATTCACAGGCGCTTGTTTCATACAGTGAGCTTAGTTTTCTACTATATTGTTATTATATATTATAGTAGAAAACTAAGCTCACTGTATGAAACAAGCGCCTGTGATTGTATTTCATTCTTTAAGATATTATTACTAAACCCTATTTTTTGTATTCAGTATTATAAATCTAAAGCCATCATGACCCAATCTCTATTTCACATCCACGTATTTCGTATTTGATCTGTATTAATCAATCCATTGTTGTGCAGTGTTTAATGAGTACATTCTTTCCTTGGAATATCGACCCGACGTCATAAAGATGGATGGCTGAGATTGAAATCAATATTGTACCCTGTGTTTTTCTCATCTTCTTGATTAATACGTCGCTAAATTTTTAAATTCTCATCAACGTGCGATTTCCCGGATAATTCCAACCCTTAATTGTCATTCTACGATTAGTGTACATGTCATAATCAATACGGAATCCTGTTACATTAGAAGATGCGGAGTCTGGGTCAAAAGATTGGCGGATCTAATGACTGTCTACAATGCGGGCCATGAAGCTCTTCTTCAAATTAAAGCAGTACAGGACAAAATATCAATTACTAATAAATAAAACTATCTGTTAACTATTTAGATCATTCCTTTGAAAATTATGGCTATACGAGAAGATTCAATCGATTAATGTCTCTATTAAAAACGAGCACTTTTAGTAATGAAAGAATATTTGTCATGGCATATTTTTCTTTTTGTTAAAACCCTACAAAT
>PRKT01000064.1:916104-939807 GCA_003671525.1 Saccostrea glomerata | reverse complement strand
AAATATTAGGGAGATAAACCTGTTATAATCGGGGATTTGTTACGTCCGTGTTACGCACATTAAAGAGCTAGTTTGTGATGATACGATTTAAATATCGTGTTTAAAAAAAAAAAGAGTTGAAAGTTTTTTTAGAGAGTGATTTTAGCACCGGGTGTGTCTTTTATATAATTATACAGTTTTTCAAACAACCATTGGAAAAGAAACAAAACACCCATAAGCATAAAACAATACAAACAAGAGATGTAGGTGAAAAACCTCCCCCATCCCACCCCACCCCTATACCTGGACATACTTAATAGGGTGCAAAAGACTTTAGTATGGGCAGTGATACTGTATACATTATGAGTAGTGTACATAGAAATGAAAATCATAAACCAAATTTAAAAAATAGCGACTGTGCAGAATTTATGCGCGCACGGTTCACTGTTATATGTATTTGTATACAACATTCAGTATGATATAATAAATACTGCATGTAGTTGAGTGTAACATTGAAAATTTTCACCCCACAAAAACTATTGTAAACCTCGGCTGCGCCTCGGTTGACAATGGTTTTCTTGGGGTGCGCCTCGGTTGACAATGGTTTTCTTGGCGTAAAAATTTTCAATGTTACACTCAACTACATGCAATATTTATAAAATGTCCCCTTCGAAGAAGAAACGGCTTATTGCTTTGCCGCTGTCTTTCTGTCTGCCTGTACGTCGACCAACAGTTTCCGTTCATTTTCTTCGCAGAGGATGCCAAACTGAAATGGGATCGAATATCACCCGTCGTCAGGCAATGTTGACTGTTGTTACGCTGGAGGGCGTGGTTTCATTATTCAGCGGGTAATAGTGTTTTTTAACAAATGTTTCTCGACCAATCAGATTCAACTAATTTGCATAAAAGTATAATATAATAAATCATATTTTGAATACTAGTACATTTGATATCAAACACATCCCAAACACGCAGAAAAACAGACGAACTTTAACAGATAAGTCATTTTGGCAAGCCGCGACACATTTTACTCCATTGGCTAGTAAAGCTGACCATGGTCTTTTTGGTCCAAAACGCCTCGATCCATGCGATGTGAAAGGCTTGCGAACACAACACATCACAATTTTGTGAGGATTTGTCTAATAGACATACATGTAGTTTACCTAAAAATCTACTATGTGCAATTCTCCCCTTTCGAATATTTTTCTACCCCTTTAAATGGATTAAAGAAAAAAGACATTTTGTCGAGGTGTCATTGAGACACAAAAGCATGCAAGATTACATCGGTTAAAAAACATGTGCTAAGTGAATCAATTTTATTGTATATTCTAGATTTTATCTCAAGCGACTTTTAAAATCTGTTCTTTTTAGTCTACTCAACTCAGCGAGAGTTGTACCTGATCTAAGATACTTTAAAACCAATCAATCATAATGCCGTTGACAAAAAAGTTAAACTCCCCTTCTTTATATATATGTAAACAATTCAATAAAAAGAAAACACATCTAAATGCATGCACTATATTTTATCCTATTCTACACAGTTAGATAAAAAAAAAAAACAATACGGATCACTATAAAACACCCATTCCTCCCTATGACACACCACAATCGTCTGGAACTAGTGATGGTCAAACAAACTTTTTTTCCGTATAGAATTTTGACAAAGTGCGAACAATGTGAGTTGTATGTATATATGCACAAATTTTAGTGCTGGGACACTCGACACCCCGCCCCCTTTTATATATAATTATAAAAACATGCACAGGTCTACATCATATATAATTAGGTCCTTGATTAATTCCAGGTACTGTATTATAAATTGAGTCCCGGTTGAGGGCACGTGTTCTTAATAAAAACGACCCCCCCCCTTCCCCTCCCCCACCCTGACTGACCGACTACATGCACTGCGGCACTATATGATGCCAATTTGAAAGTAGCTTATAAGTATTGACTTGGACAGTTTTACCAATACACTTTTGCATGTGCACGAATATGACTTATAAATATAGTCCTATGAATTCACTTTCAAGATCAGAAATTAGAATATTGCCTATATTGAAGTACTATTCAAGATCATGCGTCTAAATATACCTCCGGGTATGTACAAAAACACAGGTATTTTTAACTTCCATAAAAATGTGTATCTAGATCTGTGAAAGGTTGACAAGGACCAATTCACACAGATATATATTTTAAGTTAGCATTGTGAATTTGACACCTCTTCTGCATGGTTCGTGGGCATAAAATACAACATTTTTCTGCCGTCTGATTACATTATCAAATTCTAGACTTTATCTTGAGATGCATAAAAGGGACCGTTGCATGAACTATGCAAAAACAAATGTTACATAAAAAATACACAGGAAAATGTTATATAGATCTACTTCATTTCTTTTTCTTCTTTATGTGGGAAGGGGGGGGGGGGTCCCATCTTCAAAAGAACTGGAAAAAATATTCAAAGACGATAATTTTGTGGGATTTTGTCTGTTTCAGAGAAGAAAAAAAGAATAATCATGAAAACTGATGCATGTGAAGGATTGAATGATGAATTTATGTAGGCCTAAGACCAATCATATTTTCCCTGGACAAATGAATGTCCTTTTTGCACTAAAAAATGAATGATGTATTTTCCCGCGACAAAATTCATCATTACTCTTTCGTACATTTTTTTCTTCGGGACCTGAAAGATGATTCTTTTAATTATAGCTAAAAGTAATATAGATTTCTTTGCCATATGAGTCAAAACTTGCGATCTTTCAATTTTCTCCTAGTTAGAAAAAAAAAACTTAATTGCACTTAACACCACAGCCGCTAGGGGGCGCGCGCAACCATAAACACAGAGAAGACTCAGCAGCTGACTCATGTGAACTTAGCGAAGCGGAGGTTTATTTGAAAACAGGAAGGTTACAGCGGATATAACAGGCCGGAAAATAGAATCAAGTCTACAATGGACTCTAATGTTACTGTACCACTTTAAATCTCTGGTTTGTAGCGATTAAACTTATTTTCACACAAGCCATCAAGTGTCATCTCGAAAACCTCTGAAGCGTGATTTTTGCGTTGACAGTCCAACATGGCGGAGGTAGCCACACAAGTCTCTGTTCCTATTCTCGATATGAATATGTACATGAATAACATCAAGCCAGAATACCAGGGAAAAGTTGGGACATCATTGACACAGATTTCGGGAAGTAATTTTGAGGAGAACAAAGAAAATGAAGGCCACGTTGAGGTGAGAAAATTATCGATAAATTTCAGTTCCCATTAAAGAGCCATCTGTCATATGTTCCTTTCGTGTAAACAAAAAGAGCACGTGTGATACACAAGGTATTACAGATTTATTCTTTTATTAGAAATATTTACAACGAGACTTAATGGGTAACTAAACTTGTCATCACGGTCTTATCTGTTGCTCAGGACTTCTTCCTGGCTAAAACCAGTGGAAAACACAACATTTTAAAGACAGTTATCTTAATTCCAAAAATGATAAGTAACACCCAATTATTACTTGAAAATATATGATTGCCATTCAAAATTGCCCGGTAGGTGAAAAGACAAGAAAGGCAACAGCCTTTTGTAGCCATTCTGACCCAGCAGGTGCTTGTCTGGGGTTTGACAGTACTATACACAGTGTCTGATTACTGACATTTCTTATTGTTATGAAATGAATGTCTTACTCTGTGATTATGAAAAAAATTTTATATAGCATGAATTAAGCCTGATTGACAGTACGTACATTTTTTTAATCGATTATAAACATCTCTTTCTACACTTTTTATACATTGATTGATGAAAGCTGCATGAGTAAACCAACTATAACTGAAAGCATATCTCTCAACTTTTTTTAGAATTTCAGGGAAATTGACAAAAATGACAACCCTTGGTAAGAAAATGCAATGCATTGTAGTTGACAAAAATAAATTTGGAAGTGTTCACAAGAGCTGCATCTCATAAATAGCATGCAACAAAACCTCTGTATTCTTTATTTTTGCAAAAACCACTTGTTATAATGTACTACATTAACAATGGTACATGAATAAAGCATGACCAGTATTTTATTCAGAAATCTTAATTGTAGCACCCTGTCTTTTAGAATACAGGGGTTTGAGGTACTTGTATCCAATTTTTTTCCCTGACTCTGGACTGCAAGAATTAGTATTTGTGTACAGTTCAGATGAAGTACTGATGATTGGCTACTAAAACAATATTCTAAGTATTGTTTGATTCATTTATTGCATGGAATTGATATTTTAAGTTGGAATATTTTAAAGCATGCATGTGGTTGCCGTCATGACTTGACAATTAACACTGCTCTTTTTCCCTGTAGGTGTGATGCTAGATCTACATTGTAACAGTACTTTAAATTCTTTCTTGCTAGGTAACCTTACTGTCTCTAATTTTTTTTTACCCTTCTCTGAAAGATTAAATATTAATAGATTATTCTTTAGCTTTTAAAATTTGAACTGCTAGATTGGCTGCCTTCCTTCTTGAATGTCTCAAAATGCGAAAAAGGGAAGAAACAAACAAAACCAAGACCCCTCAGCAACCATACAAAATTCTGACGGTCATATAATTGATGTGCCCTCGTTTGATCATGGTATTATTAATTATTCAAAAGTTAACTTTTCACCATATTGATTTTACTAGATAATGAATTGAATTCAGTTATTCCCATGGCTCTGCACTCTTGAATTTTCATTCGAAATTAGAACACTTTTGACCAAGAAGTCATCCCATTAAAGTCCCAGTCTTAAGCTAGTAACATTTCCCAGGACTGTTTTGTGTTTGTTTGTCTATGGATTACGGGTCCTGCTATGCCTTTGTTGCTTGCAAATATGTTGCATGCACAAATAAAAACATAGTTTTTATTTGAAAATTAGGATTTTATTACGTTCTCAATTAGATAAATATCCGAGACAACGCAACATGAATTTTTCATCAAGTTAAGTAAATGAAAGCCCCCTTTTCATATTGATTATGCCCACATGAGGGCTTTTTGTGTATAAGTCTCTTTGACACAGTTTATATTCATACTTTATTGCTAATGTTTTTGTATAATAATTTGGATGCACATTGTAATAATAAGGTATTGAAATTTTTTTGTTTATAGAATATTCAAGAGATCAAAATCAATGACAATATACATGAACCTTATCTAAATGAAATTCACGCTGTCACTCGTTTTTATCAAATGAGAATGGGAACAGGTAATGTATATTGTATATAAACAAAAAAAATAATACATGTAATAATTTGGACAAACAAAAAACAGATTTATGATTAGAAAATAAGAAACGATGAGTAAAAAATAAATAACATATGTAACTCATTAACAATTTTAAAGAAATAAAATCTAAATAAATAACTGGGGTTTGGGGGGAAAATAAAAATGGAATAATTTTGTTTACTGTATAAACAATACAACTGAGGTTAGAAACATGTAGAAACATACTCCAAATATTTGATGAAATCTTGCAAGTCTTTAGGCATTTCATAGTCTCTGAAAAGTGGAATGAAAATAAGCACACATATACATATGTATGACCGATCAGTTAAACTGTAATTTTTAAATATTTTGGTTTGAAATTAAATTTTTTTTTTTAAATTAAATATTCTTGTATCAATTTCTCTTAAAATATTTATATTACTTTTAGAATGAATGTTTATAATATAGAATTACAAGTGTATACAAAATAATTTTTTGATATTTCTTGTCATGCCAGTATAAGAGATACATAGGACGTAAAGTATGGTATATTTCTCTAGCCTATTTTGGTCTCCATGCTTTTGAGTTAATTCCCTTTGAATACAAGACTTCTTTTTGTTTCATGTTCTTTAATGTGATATGAATTTGATGACATACAGTTAGATGCATGTTAAAGCCACAAGACAAGATCAAACTACTTTTAAAATCGCCTTCACAACCAAATTAATAATCACACGGGTTTTAAAAACAACACTACCTATGGAAGTCATGCTTTCGCTTCCAACTTTGCCTATAGGAACTGCAAACAAGTTCAAATTCTTCATGCCACAAAATCTAATTTTAGACACATTTCAAAACACTTCTGACATTTTGGGTTGTCATATCACATTTGTTTTACACTTAAATGTTAACATAATGCACATACATAAATACATCTTTTAATTTTTTAAATCATGCTGTGTATATAAACTGATGCACAGAAATATAATATTTTTAAAGATTTTTTTGATTGGGATGAGAACTCTAGCGTTAACATTATACTTTTAAGTGAACACTAAAAGGAATGGTCAATAGAAAGAGTTACATGTATGAGTAACCAGTAAAATTGGCCACTAAAAACTACACATAAAGAGGGGGAGGGATGGCATTGAATGGGGGTTGCCACTACTTACGGCAGGCTAAAATAACGGAAGCATCCAGCAAATAAAACCAAAATCATGTGCCATAAAGAAATTAAAACAAAGCAAAACAATTCAGGAAATTGCACAAATTTAGTTATACTTTTATGCAAATTAGTTGAATCTGATTGGTCGAGAAACATTTGTTAAAAAACACTATTACCCGCTGAATAATGAAACCACGCCCTCCAGCGTAGCAACAGTCAACATTGCCTGACGACGGGTGATATTCGATCCCATTTCAGTTTGGCATCCTCTGCGAAGAAAATGAACGGAAACTGTTGGTCGACGTACAGGCAGACAGAAAGACAGCGGCAAAGCAATAAGCCGTTTCTTCTTCGAAGGGGACATTTTATAAATATTGCATGTAGTTGAGTGTAACATTGAAAATTTTTACGCCAAGAAAACCATTGTCAACCGAGGCGCACCCCAAGAAAACCATTGTCAACCGAGGCGCAGCTAGGTTGACAATAGTTTTTGTGGGGTGAAAATTTTCAATGTTACACTCAACTACATGCAGTATTTATTATATCATACTGAATGTTGTATACAAATACATATAACAGTGAACCGTGCGCGCATAAATTCTGCACAGTCGCTATTTTTTAAATTTGGTTTATAATTTTCATTTCTATGTACACTACTCATAATGTATACAGTATCACTGCCCATAATAAAGTCTTTTGCACCCTATTAAGTATGTCCAGGTATAGGGGTGGGGTGGGATGGGGGAGGTTTTTCACCTACATCTCTTGTTTGTATTGTTTTGTTTTGAACATATTTTATTGAACGAGTCAAATGGATTGGAAACAAGTTCTTGCAACTTACTAGTTCCTCTCCATAAATATAACAATATGTCATGCAAATAATACATTAAAATATAATAATTATAATATTTTCAAGTGATGCAATTAAATTACAAATCAATTTAAAATCTACATGTTTCAGTAATAAATCTATGGACAGCAGCAAAAATATTAATATTAATTAATTGTATTGTTTTATGCTTATGGGTGTTTTGTTTCTTTTCCAATGGTTGTTTGAAAAACTGTATAATTATACAAAAGACACATCCGGTGCTAAAATCACTCTCTAAAAAAACTTTCAACTCTTTTTTTTTTAAACACGATATTTAAATCGTATCATCACAAACTAGCTCTTTAATGTGCGTAACACGGACGTAACAAATCCCCGATTATAACAGGTTTATCTCCCTAATATTTCCGTATCCCCCTCACAAACCGGGTAAAATATAATCAATCTATCATGCAGGAAATCAAATACATAAAATAAACAAGCCACGCGCACGATAATGTCCGTTGATTTCTCAATACTAAGGATAACAAAATATTGAATGTTTACTTTGAAAGAAAAAGTCATTTACCAAATGAAAACAGCGTGCCCCGGATTTTCTATCGCTCACATAATACCCCTCTAAAACAAACAAAGGGTTTTAAACGGCTTTTAAAAAAATAGAAAAATATATGCTATGTCAATATGTGCTTGATTTCCACTTATGATACTTTCTTAAAAGGCTGTGTATAGTTTACAGATAGATTTCAGAATCGCAATAAAATCGCTCTCAAAGCGGCCAAGAGGTATATTTTAAACATTTATAAGAACTGTAATTATTTTAATGTAAATATATATACGTGCATATGTCGCTATGCACAAATATGACAGGACAGAAATGTCAATTTTAATCACGTGTCGATGTCATTTTCTGTATTCAATGATAATAAAGAGCCATAGCGCATTTGATAGGCTTACATGTAAAAGTGCATGACGAATGAACTAAGGGAGAACAAAGGGCGATTACTCTTAATACGATTGTGCGGAGGGGGTATATTATTAATGTCCTAGCTTCTCATATATTTTAGGTGCAATAATAACCCTATTCAGAGGATTCAAACCAAATTTCGACGAGGATTGAGAATAAAAAGCTTCCCTCTCCACTAGGTTGCTTGCAAATATGTTGCATGCACAAATAAAAACATAGTTTTTATTTGAAAATTAGGATTTTATTACGTTCTCAATTAGATAAATATCCGAGACAACGCAACATGAATTTTTCATCAAGTTAAGTAAATGAAAGCCCCCTTTTCATATTGATTATGCCCACATGAGGGCTTTTTGTGTATAAGTCTCTTTGACACAGTTTATATTCATACTTTATTGCTAATGTTTTTGTATAATAATTTGGATGCACATTTGTATTTTAGAGGGTGACACTATGTAGTTATGTAATCTATATGCATGATGGATTTATTTCCTTGTAGATTATTGAAGCTATTTCGAGATATTTTTTTAAGTCAAACTTTTATCTGTGTAAATGGAGAATACTTGTTTCGATGTTATAGTTTTGCCTGAGTCAACTTCCTGACATAGCCAGCACAAGGGCGACGTTAAGGGATCATGTTTTAAGTGTGTAATGTGGTACACACTTAGCTGGGGAGTGTAATTGCGTAGAAAATGTTTGTAATGGACAAACTAACAAGGGAAGTCATTGGTTAAGTACCTGTAAAACAAGACAGATGCTATCTAGTCTTGTGAAATGTGTCTCCTGCGTATAAACTTAAACGATGCATGCCTTCAATGATCGGGAACTTATCCACACAACAAATAAAATTTCCCTGAAAACATTGTTCATATTTCCCCCTACATACCACAATGCATTAGTGCCTTTTGTGTGTATCTGATGAATATTGATAAGTTTTTGAAGTTAGTTATGCTGCCAGCTTTCATCGTTAACAATATTCTTACCTACGGCAGTGTGTTTGCTTAGAGTGACAGGAAAACTCAACTTGACAGAAGGTAACTGTGTAGGATTATAAAGTAAGGTCAACGAATTAATAAAATAATTATTCAGTTTAAAACATGTTGGATAAAGTGCATATCAAGTGTTTTGCAAGTACATTCAAGAGTCACCAAGCACAGCTTTCCAACCTAGGCCAGAGTAAAATGTTAATGGTCCTAAATAGTGCAAGGTGCCTGGGGCTAAATTCCATATATTTAGTACGGAACATGATAATTACAAGTGTGATAGCCTGGTAACGAGAATGCCAGAAAAAGTAAATGGGCAAGTTTTAGTACAAACTTCACAAAGTTTTGCAACAAGATAAGAAAACTAAAATTTTTCCTAAGTATTTGAATGTGCTTACTGATCAGGTCAATTAATTTTTTTTAATTTTAAATTAGTGAAGGGTCACTAAACCTCATGTCAATCTTTTTGTTTGCTGTGCTACGGTACATGTTTGGACATAATTGATATTGATCAAAAGGAAATCTAAGTCCAGGGTATGTGATTTATGAATTGGTCGACTTGTGTCTCCAATGACAAGGGGCTTTGTTTTCTGACTATTGATCCATTCTTTCCTTTATGACCAGTTGATAGGGATTCTAGAAGTATCCCTTAGGTATTTGTCTCTCTGGCATTAGATTCTGTCATTATGGGTGTTTAGAGTCCTGTCTTAATCAGTCGATTGACATTTTATCGAATCTTTAAACCACTTTATTCATGTTTCTCAATGTAGTAGATAAAATGCAAATATTATAGATCAGGGGAAGGTGTAGAGGTTATCGGTATTCAAATATGCAAATTGGTCTTAACTCGATTTTAATGGGTAAGTGAAAGTGATTAGATAAACCACCTCCAAGACCAAAAAAATTCTAGCATCAAATTGTATCTCCACACATTTTGGTTGAAATTGGAGTGAGAAAGGGGTGACCAAGTGAAAATTTGATCAAATACCAAAGTTCCAACAGCAAGCCGAAACATATTGAATTTGAGATTTAATTATTGAAAAATTTGTTGAACAATAAGATATTTGTCGAAAATTAGATAAAGCCATGATTGTTTATAATGGACTGACGGGGTAATAGTAGATTAGCCAGATAGTTTAAATTAGTCAACAAGCTAGTCTTTATCCGAAATAATCCTGACACACTTGATTATATACACAAATCACAGAGCACACTTTCAGCCTCAAACAAACAAGATTAAGAGTTATTGTTGGCTGAATTTCAACAATATTAGCTTATGTTATGTGGGGGGATAAAAGTTTTACGGAACTTAGCCTTTGTGTTATTCTTTCATATACACATGGGACCTTGTGGTGAATTCTTATTATTAAGGAAACTATACATTGACTCTTTATTTTTCAAATTTTTTTTGAAGTGTTAAGTTTAGACATGATTGGAAAACTTAAAATAAATTTTTGTTGGAAGTCGATCAACTATTAGTTATATTTTTTGTGAAAGAAAAATTATTTCCTTGTTTAAACAAAACAACAATATGTAATTGTTATTGGGGAATTTCCAAAATATTGTATAACAAATCTTTTTAAGAAAAAAAATGTTTCCTTCTGATTATGAAGGAATTCATCTGAAGTGTCCAAAAGTGCTTCTAGGGAAATGCTGCTTCTTCCATAGATAGCTAGAGGAAACTTTAGATATATTTAATTAAATACTTCACTTCAAAGCAAAACTAGCTATGTTTTAAGTTTGAGAGAAAATAATAAAACACAGGTAATGATTCAGTAAACCTGAAATGGTTAGGTTTGGTTAATTGATGTTGTCTTCCTTATAGCTTAAGGAGATCTGCATCCTCAGGGAAGACTTCTAAGTAACTTTGACAGGTATCTCTGTAAAGCTGGGACAACTGTAAAAAAAAAAATTAAATATTTCAGTTTGGAACCTTGCCTCATTATGTCTTGAGGATTTTCTAAGGATGGATAAAAGATTTCTTTTTAGCTCACCTGAGCTGAAAGCTCGAAGAACTTTACTGATCACCAGTTGTCTAGCTGTCCATCAGTATGTTCACTTTTGACGACTTTCAATTTCTTCTTAAGAACCACAATGCCGATTTTTAACCAAACTTGATACAAAGTATCCTTGGGTGAAGGGAAGATTGAATTATTGAAACGAAGGGCCTGGCCCCATTGCAAGGGGGGATCATCAAGAAAAGAAAAAAATAGGATGGGGTCTTTAAAAAATCTTCTCAAGAACCACTGGGCCAGAAAAGCTGAAACTTATGTGAAAGCATCCAGGGGTAGTGTAGATTATAAATTGATCAAATCATGATGCCCGGGGGTAGGGTTGGGCCACAAAAGGGATTCCAAGTTTTGCAATGATATATATTTGAAAAACCTTTAAAAATTTTCTCAAGAATCACTGGGCCAAAAAAGCTGACACTTATGTGGAAGCATCCTGGGATAGTGTCAATTCTAAATTGTTTAAATTGCGACCGGGGGGTAAGGATGGGGTCACAATAGGTATTACAAGGAGGAAATCTGGTTAGGAACAGCATGGCCAAAGTTACTCAGGTGAGTGATGTGGCCCATGAGCTTCTTGTTTAAATTCATATTAGCTCTATAAATGTAGTAACGGACATCTAATGCAATCCACCCACCTTAGTCAGTATGTAAGGTTTTAAGGTTTTGAGAATGGAAATAACACAAAATAAACTTATTTTAAGATATGTCATTTGCTAATGCCCAAAGAATGCTGAAATGTGAGGATCTTTTAAAGTGAAACAGAGTGTTTTAAACCTTAGAGTTACAAATTCATTATTGGGCATATGTTAAATATTAAAATTGCACTTTCCTTTTCATGAATAATGCATTGTTTGGGACATTTCATTTGTAGCAGATCAAATAGTGCTGTATTGCTCACGGGTGGTTGGTTTTTTGCTCTCCATGTTATTTTTACTGGTACCTGGGTTTTTGTTAGATCTTGGCATTGATAATGATTAATGCAAGGGGTTGGAGCACACTGAAAAATCGTGCCATGCCAGGGTACCCGATCTCGACTTTACTCTGGGTGGATTAATTAAGTTGGGAGACTATAAATCATATTACCGGAGGCTTTGTTCTCTGCCATGTGATTCAATTTCGTAGCTGTATATGCAAATTCATTCATGTTATTTCTTGCCTAATGGAACATTGTGACTGATTGAACCTCGATAAAATACAATAGGTTTTTGTTTTCATATAAATAAATTAAAACTTTATTAGTCATTTTCCACTGGATGGGAGAATGTTATGCATTTAAATTTTGCATGAATAGGTTACAGTTTTACCAGTGAAGCTCGTTTTCTTTTTAGGCTATGTTTACCAAGGTAGTTCAATCATGCTGTGTCCATGTATGCCTATTCCCCCACAATTTCAAAATTTAATATGGACATCTCCCATCACACCCCACCCCTTCTGCATCTTCAATCTATAAAAGGAATGATAGACACAAGTGATGAAGAATACATAATTTTTTCCTAATGCACCATAATAGTATCATTGACATGCTTAAAAGTTAATTAAGAAGCAGATATATAATTATTTACAGAGGCAAAGTCAATCAGATAAATTTTCATGATATAAGTTTGTTCTCTCAGCATATGAAATTCAAAAATATAAAAAATATGAAATTATTGTTAATCAAACTTTTTAAAAAATAAAGTATGCCATCTCACCTTTAGTGTTAAATGGAGGATTGTCATATAAATAGCAATATTAGAAGGACATTCAAATTGAAATATATATATAAATTCTATCAATTACACACAATTAATTTGATCAGATATTTATTAGTCACCATGTTTTCTAGCTAAACCTGAGGAGTAATGATATAATTACCAGGATTTAGCTGTCCAGGGGCTACACACAACACTACATCACCACCACCCAGTTGATAGATGTGGGGCCCGGGGCATACATAGCCACAACAGGCTACTATAAGCTGCATGTATAGGTACTCCTATAATAATTCATATACCTCTTGCTCAGGGACGGATTTCTCGACTTTGAGATGGCCAGAAAAATAATGTGCTGTCACAACAGTTTGTCAGATGTGTCTAAGTAGTATCTCTGTATTATTTAGACCCCAGTGTGCTGAAAGTGACCAAATGATATAAAATATTCAGGACAAAAACTTGACATGCTTAGTGTTTGAATCCAATGTTGCTGTGTTTATAAATGTGGTGGATTTTTTGAGCCGTGGTTGCAATCTCTTGGAATTACTTCTGGATTTTTTAACAATTGAAAATCTTGTTTTATTAAAACAGAGAGTGTGAAAATGGTAAGTTATTCTGTTTTCCCCATTGTATTTGAAAGTCAAATTTATGAAAATCCTGTTGGATAGACCTTCAATAAATCATGGTTTTCTTTTCAAATTTAATACCATTTACAGCTTAAGGTGTTAGGGGCTAGAAAAGGCAAAAGTCAAGGAAGATTTAAATTCCAGATCCAAGGCTTTGAGTTGCAAATTGATCTAATCTAGGTGCCTAATCATTTATGAAACTTTCTCTTCTCTGGAAGACATGCATGTTAATGTTATTTTACATTATGAAAGATAATCCCAGCTGTCAAATTGTCCCAGGTTAAAAACTCCAAAGCCATGTGAAGACTCTGAAAGCCTAGGTAATCAATTTAAAATTAAAGCGTTGGAGTGCTGTAATAGACAGGCAGCTAGAGATGGCCATGTTCTCTGTCATTGTTTAACAATAGCGTCACAAAGCCTGCCTGCGCTCCAGGTATTCGAGGGAATTGTGATAGGACTTGACCCGTGTCCCATTACCATCTAGACACTCTGTGTTAGAACAAGGCAGAAGTTTTACCTTGTGTTTATAGCTAGTGTTTCTCTCTCGGGAGGAAAATTTTCTGACTTTTAGTTATGCTATGTCACAATGTCAGCTTTATCTATATGACCAAGTGATTATATAGGAGGAGTTTTAAATGACCATTACTGAGGTGCGATGATAAGAGAGGGGCCTAGCACATCTGTTGTGTGCCTGGATTAGTTCTCAGGATGGTGATCCTAGGTCTCCATGAGAAGTCATAAAAACGGACTCGGATTGTTTTTGTTTTTCTGAACAAGACGAATGTGATGCTTTACATATTTACCTGGATTTTTCTCACCTGAGTGTGTACATGCGAGTGTGTGTGTATGCTATCAATTAGTGATTGACTTTTGTATGTGCTTTGGTCAGATGTACGTGTATCTCATTATAATATCTTCCTCCTAGCGGTGGAATGTTATTGACAACACAACTTATAGCACCTGTGAGTATTATGCAAATTTTTAGTTTTTTACCTGACAAATGACATGATTGTCTTGTTTACATCTTTGTTGGGTTTTTTTTTTTCTTCGTGATACGCAGTGTTGAATTCATATTAGGGGCCTATTTTTCATGTGTAATTTACTGCAAAATCAATATATGGGAGCCGGCTATAAATCACGGAAATGAAATCTATTGATTTCTGTGTTTTCTTTTGTGGCTTGGGCTGCATTTGTTTCCCTTCAGGTATTTTTGTCGAGAGCCGTAAAGAAAAAAGGTTGACCTAGCGAAAGGATGGGTCAATGAATGATGATATAGCAAGAAAAAAGCCAGAGGGTATACCTTGTGGAAGGTCATTTGTTATGAGTGTGTCTTCTAACATGCTCTATATATACTAAAGAGATATCTTCTGAAAGAGCAGCTGACACTATATAGCGTTCCCTTGAGGTCAGGTGTGTTCCAGTTTGAAAAGATTAAACCCAAACTCCAGATTAACGGCAATAAGTGGCTGTTGTAAATATTCTTTTGATGGCCAAATTTCATAAAGTTTAAGAAATGGTGGTGTTATCTATGTTGTAAAATTTTATGACTGTCCACAAAATGTGATTGAAATAAGGGGGGTTGACTTCAGCTTGTGTTTGTTTACATTGACTTGTACCTTCTAATACTTTTATCCACTCTCATGTCTTGTTTCCTGATGATTAAAGGTGTCGCGGTACCTTTAAATACCCCAAATAAAGCATAGTACTTACTACCCAGCTATGTTTGACGTGCAAATCGTGCTGTCAGTTCTGAAGGGCTAGTGTCGCAAGAAGGAAATCAAATTAAATCTCCAATCTGCTTTGCTCGGCTGTTGATCCATGAAATGTGCTTATAATTACAACCATTGACTCAAAGATGGCCTTTGTGATTCATGTATATATCAGACTTCAATCTATCTAAATAATCTTAACTTTGATCTCCCAGATGTTTGAAAGAGTAATATACCTTGCAATTCAATATACTACAGGCCTTCAAGACACCTAGAAAATTAAATTACACAAATATTATTAATTTAAAAGAAATACAAAAAACGATCAACCATTGTCAAGTAAATATACTAGTAGTGCAAAGTTTTTCTTGTTACCAAAGAAACTAAACTCTGTACTTAGCAGCAATAAGAGTTGCTTCCCTTTCTCTGCAGCATCAATACATGTAATTTACATGTGCATGTATGCACAGAGAAACTTGTAGATTTCTGAAATGGAATTTTTTGATTGACAGGATGTAAGTTTCATTTCTGGTATTATGATGCCGTCTGCTATTCCTAATATTTTGATATTTTGGTAAAATCACAGAAAATGTATCCTATTTTTGAACCAGGGCAGAAAGTTTTTAAGAAGTACATCAAAAATGACTGGGAGGCTCTAAATGAAGAAGTATGGGTATGTTTAGGAACCAAATCTATGGTACAGCCTTGAAAAAAATTAGGTTTGACTGCAGTGGCAGTGATAAACTCAGAAATGATATGGATCACTCTGAATTCATTCTCAGCCTTGATGTAAAGATATCATAAATCATACTCTCAAGTCAAGGTTTGTTATCACAAACTTCAAAAAATAATGAATGAGGATACATTCTGTTGACAGTTTTGGAAAGATCTTGATTTCAATTTTATGTGAGCTAGCTTGTTCTAAAGAAAGCCATTCACAGCCTCCCTGTTTACCCCTTATCTTAGACGGCTCCAACTCCAAGTTTGGAACCTGCTGTTAACCAATGGATGTTGGTAGATACCATATGACCCCCATAGACAAGATGGGGCTTAATTTACACCAGATGCCAGCACATTTGTTCCCTTTGCTTCAGTTTTTGATAACACACCGCCATTTTGAATGGTGTGATTTCCAAGAGTAAAGTTGAGATTTATTTAAACATGAATCCCATGATGTGGCCAGGAGCTCCTTTGACCAAAGCTTTGGTAATGTTATTTAAAACATATTTTTATGTAGTTAAAGATATATCTTATGTAATGGTTACTTAACTGTTGTAAACATGATGGAGGAATATGTTAAACTTTTTATAAACGTAGAACTAGAATAATATGATGTGGGCCAGCTGTGTCCTTTATAAAATTTTGTGTTTATTAAATAAGCTTGACTCGCACAATTTGTCATAACAGGTATATTCAGGCTATGGTTAATTAGAAAATCAATTTATCTGTTATTATAAGTGTAATTTGTGTATGAAATACGAGTATTATATTTAACCTTTCATACTGTATACAAATTGGCTCTAATGCCCGTATAATGTAGATAACATTCATATGGGAGTATCATTTTGTACAGTACTTGTATAGAAACAAAATGTGGTTACCAGTGCATTCTTTGGGAGCCACTGCGAATCAAGTGTCGGACTTGCAATTTCTGAATATGGTAAAATATTTCGGTATTTTAACTTTCGATTTCTGCTGTTTAGGTTTAAAGTTTTCTTGTACTTTATCAAATAATTGCATTGTTTTTTCCTGTATGAAAATATATAATATTCTAGCTGTCATGCAGCAAAGCTATGACCAGCGTATTATTCACAGCTGTTAAACTGGTTTCCATGGAAATATTTGTTATTCTTCACACTAGATATGAAAACTTATGATTGGACACTCTTAAAATCCTCATTTTAGTGCTAAGTATGTTTTTAGTACAAATTACAGCAATAATGGTTTTGGAAGTCGTGTTTTGTAAAGGAAGTAAATTTTATGAAATCATAACTCTCCCATTTATGGACTCATTTACCAAAGGGAAAAATATTCTGAAAGTCAGACATGGTTCTCTATTGTAAATACCTACTGGCATTATTCAAATTGCTGTCATGGAAGAGTTTTCCCTGGGGATTTCTCAAGGGAAAAAAGCTGTATGAATGAAGCTAAATTGATTTTTTTCCTACTTAACTTTTGCTGTGAAATTTGTCATTGTAAATACTGATGGGGAAAAAAATAATTCTATTACATTGTCACAATTTATCTTTTTAGTTTATATTATCTCAGTTGTTTAAAAGGTTTGCAAAATATCATTTGTGTTTAATGCTCTACCATGCAAAATAAAACCAAGATATATGCCCTTGATACAACAGTCTATAGTTGTAATACATAAAGCAAAAATAAATGGCCTAGGACTCTAAACTGTAATTAATTGTTAATGAGGTAGTCTATGCCCCACATGTGTATATACACAAAGACCAAAGTCCCAGTAGGGGAGGGGCTCCCAACCCAGATATTAGGGCTAGTTTATTGACTGTAGAGGATTAACAGGGATAGAGAGAGGAAGTAGGTGTCACATCTGGTTATATCATGACTGCCAAGCTTGTTTTATACACACTGTACACTGACAGTAGTCCTCATCATCAGCTGGTCAATAATTGACTTCATTTATACCACAGAATCACACATACAGTACTACTTCAATATCAGCTGATATAGGAAGACATTTCTCCCAATGTTCCTGGCATTGTCTTGTTGTGGTAGTGACTTGTTAGTTCTATAGTGAATATTAATGAGTGGGTTGCAGCTGTTGTGGATGTGCTTTTTGTATTGTTGACTGTTGAGATTTTTTGTGTGGATTATACACAACAACATTAATAAAGATGGTGTTGGGATCTGCCATGATTCGAGCTCCTGTGGCTTTTCAGGTAAATATATTAATGCGAAAAAAATTCTAGGAAGATTAATTATTTTTAATTAATTTGGTGCATTTCTTCTGCATAGTCAGACACAACAAGGCCATCATGCAGTTCGCATAGCAGTATTAACAGCTGATTAATAAGGCAGACTGATTAGTCATGGGCATCTTCAACTATTGCCTATAAACTGTTCAGAAAATTGTGTGGCAGATTTTTGCTTCAGAGGGTGTTATTCTGAAGAGAAAGAATGCTAATTCAATTGTTACCCATGAGGCTCTCTGCAAGGCCTAAAATTGATCATTCCTTACCATGGTGCCTGTGTTGTTACATCGTAATATGGCAGAGATAAGGGGGAAATTGCCCATTCTCAACTCTTTGGACAAAAAGGTTGGAGATTTGTCAGGTTTTCCTATTGTCTGTTTTATGTTCTTGTATTTCATTTCAGTTTATGTGTTTAATGTAAATGGTTTTTAGCAGGCTAATATTTTTTCATTGTTTGATATTGGTTCAGTTTTTCCAGCATTTTGCAGCAGTTGATGATTTTACAACATATGTGATGTTTATAGGAAGTTACCTTTGAGCCTAAGGGCAGTATGCTGTTAAAAGCTGTATAATGGAGACATTGATTTTTGTGTAATATAGTAACTGTTACGTGTGTTGCAATTAACCTGAAATTATTAGAGAATTAGATCGCTCTCGTTGTGCCTGATATTTGAGTCAGCTGTAATGCAGGTTGTCTGATATTAAAAGATACAATTTTTTAACAAGTAATTGTATGATTATTGAAGCAATAGAAGGTAACATGTAGGACTGTCCAACGTGAAACAAATAAATCACTTGGTCTAGACTCATTGTTGACATCTGTCAGCAGACTTGTAACACACAAAGCCCAAACTGTCATACTGAACAATTTAAAACAAAATTTGTTCTGACATGGGATGTGAAACAATCAGAATGGTATGATTTTGCACCTAAACTCAATTTCCTGTTGCATTTAGGTAGAATTTGGTTGATGCTCATTATATAAGTTAGGTTTGGTACGTAGTTGGGTATAGACTTTAGCTATACATTCATGCTCTGTGCAGTTCAGACTGCGTGTTCTAGTTATACTTGGAATAGGATCAAATCAAGTAGGAAGGAAGTGAGTACTTGTAACTTAGTTGAGGAAGGCATGAGCTTTTGTTTGGTGTGGTGTACAATATTTGTCATTAATGGCGGACTCTGACATGGTATTATTCATTGTGTTTATTCTGTGTGACTGAGGTAATTTATTTACGAGTTACTCATCATTTGTTTACTTAATTGTTTACTTTTTCTCTTTTTTACAGCACATGGTGCAGAATCAAATGACATCTGCGTATCCTTATGCAGCACAGACAGGCATAGATGAATATGGCCACCCCCAACAAGTCGTAGTTACTAGTCAGCCAGTGTCGGTGGCACCCTCAGCTGAACAGGCTGCCACGTTCAAAGCCGACTCAGCCACCTACCCCACCACCACCGTCGCTGCCAATGGGGGTGTCGAACAGCAGACGGTAAGACCGGGAAGCCTCAGTGTACGTTTCAACTCTTTATTTCTAGGCATGAGCCTGATTGAGTTTGCCTGGCCGTAGGTCTGCCAATATAATTTGCTACTGTGTGGTTCTCTCACCATTGTGGCCTTATTAGCAGCCATTCACGTTCAAAAGTTACAGTTTGTGTTTCTAGATTCAATAAGATGTTCTGGTAAATTTGTTGTTTAGCATGCCATGTGTTAAAATCTGTGATAGTTTCTCTATATTGTCTGACATCAATATTGATTTTCTCCCATATGGTTATCTATTTTGCACACATTTGAAAACAGCTTCTTTGAGATTAACTTAGTTATAAGTGTATAGTCCCGCTGGTCTTATTTTGTGTGTAGAATGAATGCTCAATTTGTAACTAGATGTTCTCCCCGTTGAATAACGAGGGCTCTGAAGCCGAAGTATCGATTGCTTATTTAACTGTGTGGATTTACTTGAGCAATGTCTGACACTATCACAGATCTAAAGTCTAATTATATTGATGTAATAGTGCTAAGAATCATCCAGCATTGTGCCTTCATCTTCCTATATTTATCTCATGGTCGTGATTCGGCTGTCATGCTCAACTGCATTTGTGTCATTACTCTTAGTCTGGTAAATGCTAGTGAATGAAAGAGTTGAAACGGTCATAGAAAAACATCAAACAAGATTTCTCAATTTGTTGAACTAATTGATAAAAAGTATCAAGTCAATTTAGTGACTTTGTAAAGAAACATCATATTACTGAGATCAGAGGTTTCCGCTATCTAGACTAATAAATGAAGCACTGTTTATCTCTTACTTTGGAAGAGAGAGAAAATTCTTTGTAATGAAGCTTGTGTGCCAAGAGAATAACTAAGATTTGAGTGTATTCTGAAAGTAGAATGAGTCACTGTTCACTCTAAACTTAGATACAATCTACAAGTATGACAAGAGGAGAACAAGTTACTGAAAAATTCTTCCTTGTAGACTGAGAGACTTCATATCTTCAAATTTCATACTCATCTCTTCCAAAAAATTAAATAAAGAAGCTTCTATTAAGAGCCTCTCTCAGTCTTTTAGTGTTTAGGTAGGCGTTTTTATGATATACATGTATGTGAATTTTATTTTAGGGAATACCACGAGCATACCCTTACGAAGAAATGCTGGCCGGGATCAACAAGGTTCATCACTTACTGCATGTTACAAACACACTCCTACCATCCCCAAAGTCATCTTAAAAACAAATTAGCTAATACCAGTATTAATTATTCAGAAAACTATGGACCATAAGGTTCTAGCGAGGCCATACAACTCCCAGAGCTTGTTAGCAAGCTGACCTATAGGATATTTTACAGATAAAGAGAATTCTGGGGGGAAAGGTCAAATTTCTCTCTTGCTTCTCTGAGAGCTGTATGGTTTCCATCTATCACAGTATTTATATAACAGTGTGTGGTGTTTGGAAGATGGTTTTTAGTTTATTTATTAACATAAAGGTTTTCTTTAGTTTTCAAGATAGGGAGAAAGAAAAGAGTCAAGATTGACTGTTTAATGTGAAAAAAGGAAGAGCTAAAATAAAAAATGAAGAACTTGAGAATCCACATTCAGGAAGTTCTCATGAAATGATGACATTTAAGAGTTTCTCTCCTTCTCCTTATTTTGAAATTTTTTGTTTTTTACTTTGCATCATGTTTTTCCTCTTCTCAAGGCTCTCTTATCTTGACCTAATTTTTTTAGTTGCAAAAAAAAAGTAAAAGATTCAAGCCTTGAGATTGGGACTTGGTGATTTGAAGTTTTTTGTTTCCAGTTTGAGCTTGGGTATTGGCATATCCAGTTATTATATCTCATTCTCTTCACATGTATATATTCAAAAATTGTTTTTTCAATATTGCTTTTTAAGAGTAAAGAAGTACTGCTTTTCCAAAAATGCCTAAAATCATACTAAATAAAGAATGTTAAGAAATGTTTGATGTCGATGTTAAAAAAGCAATATTGAGTCAGAAAAATGGGTGATTAGATATGCAAAAAAGGCAAAATCACTTTGTAACGAAGTACTTCCTATCATATTACCCATTTTTCTTAGGCTTTATGGCCTATCTGACAGATGCTTTGACTAATTTAGAATATATTTATGTATGATTTGAAACATAAAACTTAGGGCTAGCTGCTTCGTAGGATCAGATGCACTTATCTTACATATCAATTAACATGGATACTGTAGTCATTTAACAATTAGATTTAATGGATGTTTTGCAATCAGTGGATTAATCTGAAAAACTTTATCAAGTCCATCAGCTAGATTGAACAAGAGATGAAATTCTACCCATGTTAATTCCTTTGTCTTTGTTTCAACAAATTGTTTACAGAATAAAATATGGCTGACTAGATGAGATCTGTCAGTCTCTACTGCCAGACTTTAGGCTGAGGGCCTCAGATGGTCATTACTAGGAGTTTCTCTTATTGATTTTATGTATAAAACTACGATTTTCCGTCTTAGAAGTCTTTCTTGTAATTTCCCCCACAAAGTCGCTGTAAATGACAGAAGAACTATTGATTTCTGGATCATGTTCCACAGTTTGGCATCCTTTTGCTATCCCCTAACGGATGAAAAATCACAAACTGAAGGGTTTAAATTTTGTTTTATCGTATTTGTAGCAGACAGATTTGGAGGCCGAGCAGTCTGCAGCTCAACCTGGAACAACGACCACGCCCAACTCCGTGGGACCAAAACGTCTTCATGTGTCAAATATCCCCTTCCGATTCAGGGAAGCCGATCTCAAAAGCTTACTAGGGGTGAGTGTCTAATACAGCAATTCCCTACCCCCTCCATCCCATTTTAACAAATGAGTTCTTTTCCCCCTTCCCCTATCAAAAGAATAGAAACTTTTTATTGAAAGGAATAAAAAAAAATCATAAGAAATTCTAGAGATGATCCATCACTCAGTGCTTTAGTGATAATTAGAAGTGACACACACATCCTTTCTTTCTTCCTGACTGCTTTGATAGTCATGCTGTCATTTTATTGGCAAGTGTAGGATTTATTTGAGTTGATGAGTGGAGGTTATTTGCCTCCACACTGCCTCTGTCCAGTGTTTACTATTGATTGGCTCGTTCACATGCAGGAGAACTACAGCTATTAGGGGGACCAAGACTTTCATGACTGATTACCAGTTCTGTATAATCATAATACTAGTTTTAGATTAATATTTGGTACTATTTGTTGAAATCTTGTCTAAATTAAGGGTCTCAAGTCAAAAATAAGAATCTTGAATAAATAAAGAAATAACAACTAAAGACACTCCCATCAAATATCCCCATGATTTTGCTTAAAACTGAACTTTTTTGTTAGGCTCAGTTAATAAAGTTTTGATTAGTTTGATGTTATTTCTTAGCAATATTTCATCTTGCTTTTGCAGCAATTTGGGAAAATCATTGATGTCGAGATTATTTTTAACGAGCGAGGATCCAAGGTAAGATAGTCCTGTCATATTGAATCATCATTGTCTCTTATTCATTTGATTTGTTTTTTAAATGTCAATCTCAAATCAAAAGAAAGTGAAAATAATATATATAAATGTATTTATATTTTGCAAGTAATTGAAGAGATTTAATTAATCGATAATGATTGATATATGATGATTCAAGACTGATTTCTTTACAATATATTGATTATTTGAAAACTGTTTTATATTATTTGCAACATCTTGGTGCATTAATGGGGTAAAGCTAGAAAAGAAAATGATTTGTTGGAGATAGAAACTGAAATCCTTCTAAGTTGTGCATTTCAAAGGTAAATGCACTTTACATGGGACATAAACATCTACTCAATAAAAGTTAGCCTTCTATAATGGGGTTCCCATATCAAAAATTAATATCTCAAATAAGATGGAGTTTGTTGATAGTACAAATGGAGAAGGTTTTGGAGAAACAGTCAATTTTGAACTTGCTTTTGATGTTTATGTAATCATTATTCATGTACAGATTTTCCCTTCAAAATTTTCTGGTTGATTAAATCAAATACTAGGCTTTATAGCTGATATTGACAGTATGATGAAAGGTTATATTCATCATTGTATGACATTTGGTCCTTTTCGGTCAATTACTTCTTGGCCTGGA
>PRKT01000064.1:896104-913604 GCA_003671525.1 Saccostrea glomerata | reverse complement strand
TTTTCCAATGTGAGCAATGTTCATGCATATCATTTTGAAATTATTTTATGTCTTAAAACTCTTTATGAACATGCTTTCAAAAATATCTTAATTTTTATTATGCATCAAGCTTATGTTCATAAAGAAGTGCCACTTCCTTATATATAAAAAAAAAAAAGATAGATAAATCTACAAAAAAATCTTTTGAATTTATTTTTCAAAATTATTTTTGTTAATTTTCTTTCTCTGTAATTAAGATTTTCCTTAAAATAAAAATTATCCAACTCAAAATTGTTGTGACAAAACAACATAATTTTTAGGGATTTTCAGAAAGTAAAGTGGAAGTGGCATTCTAGATTGTTTTCCATATTCATTTAAGTTCTTCCATTACTCAACAACATTAGAGTGCTGTAATATTCTACTTCAATTGATTTTATGCAAATTTTTCTCTCTTGGGGGACTTGAGAGAATTTTTTTTTTACATTTTCTTTTAAGAAATGAAAATGTATATGGGTATTTCATGTTTCATTTATGAAACGATTCTCTATAAAAAAAAAATTGTTCATTTAGCACTAGTGCTGGGATTTGAATGAGTCCTTATACCGGTATTATCTATCATACTTAAACCATCCTCTTTTTTTGGGTGGTTGGTAGTTAGGGGGAGGATAAATAGTAAATATAGATTCAAGATTTGAGAAAATATTTCTTAAAGAATGAATGTAATGGAAGAGCTTAAGTGAAACAATATCTGTCTTGCTGTGTTAGTAAATATATATATTTAACCTTGTGGATGGTAGTCCAAACTCTGCCTTTTTCCCTAAGTATAATTGTTTTTTTTAAATTGTGCACTCTTTATATATACAACAGTAAATTAAAGTCCCTGCACCAGGAAATTTACGATCTAGGACCAAAATAGATTATTCCTCGGAGATATTTTGGAAAATTCATCCCTTTCACAATCAATAGTTCGCTGCTGTTATCTTCTAGATATATATACCCAGGGAATAGTTTGAGATGTGGCATAAATTTTCCCTTGACAATCTGGTATTTGGCAGAGTCTGGCTAATGATGCAAATCAGAAGGGCAATGTCTTCTTTATCTTTATTTTAGTTCACTACCAAGTTCAGGGGAAATTTAATTAGGGGATTTTCATATATTGAACAAAATTTTAATTTACCAGTCTATGTGGGTGGGGGAAGGGGGTAAAGAGAAATAAGTACGCTGATTTGTATTACCATCCACTGAATGTGTATTCTTGATGTATGCTCATGTGATCTTCCAAGACCTGCTTTCTTAAATTATTGCAATTTTACAAATTAGGTTAACAATGCCACTGCTCGAGTTATGACAAAAAAACCTGTGGCTGCACCCACTATCCCAAATGGTAAGACCCACATGAATAATGTACCTATTATTTAGACAAAGGCCCTGTTTGGTGATTTTCAAAACTTTAGGAATTGATTTTAAAAAAAAATAAAAATGAATAAAATTTACAGAATGCTGTATGAAACTTCTTTCATGAGACATATATCTTTGTACTTTATGTGTATATGAATGTCAGAGCTATAAAATGCTGCATATGCATGGAAAATATCACCTTGCAGGGTTTTTGATTTTTTTTTTTATTTTAATAGTAAAAAGTAGCATGCATTTCTACACAGCTAATGTTGTGGTTCGCAGTTTTGGTTTGGTTATCAAAATGATAAACACTTTTTTTCCAGAATTTTTTTTTTTCCGTACCTGAAATTAAATTTTATATATTCTGTCAAGATTATTTTAGGTTGTTAAAAATTCGAAACTTCTCTAAAAAAAAATATGTTGATAGCAGTTAAGCTATCCAGAACCACATACTGAACATGTGTGATGATGCATGCTGGCTTGACGTAGATGACAAATGCCTCCACACTGGGCTGTAATCTGTGATTAGGATCAGCTACCATTTCGTCAGCAGATTACAGCCTCAGTAGGAAGGCACATCATTATCCTCTATACAAAATCAGGAATCCAATTTCTCTTATCTTCAAATAGGCTATTTCCCATGTAATATGTCTGGGCATGGTAAATAATGTATTTGATACCGGAGTTCATAATGGCTGTAATTTTGTATACTGGAATATTTGAGAAGCATATTGGACAAATCTGAAATGAAAAAAATGTTTGACCTTTTGCCTCTAGCCCATTATGACGTGAGGGTGCATAGTTCTGGTATGACTAAACACTGCTGTAGAGAGCATTTGAAATTGCAGAATATTTGGCATAACACAAAGAGAATCTATTTTGAGCATCATGGTCAACCAAAAATGAAGTATGAAATGCCATAATATACTAATAAAAAACGATTTTGTTGCATAGAAATCCCCTCTACCCTTTCACATTAGTGGTGTCCAATTTAAAAAAAAAAAAGACAAAAAAGATTCATCAATGTTTGCTTTCAGAAACAGTAAATTTGTTTTCTTTGAGTGACATTTTTTGTTTCTAAAAATATCTTGTGTAGTCGGAGTTGCAAATTTTATTTTTCCTGCTGTATCTACATAACCAAGTGATGTCAGTAGTCAATCAATTCAGTTCTTCTCTCTGTGGCATCTATGAATGTCAACAATATGTTGCAAGTGGCAGCATTTTTGATTATGTTTGTACTGATGTGGACTTGCCTGGTCTTACTATTTAGATGGTTTCTTGCCTAGGTGTTTTTACATCACTCTGCATTCAGCAACCAAAAAAAAAAGATGTATAACATATTTTCTCTTTCCAACACATATTATTTTTTGCACATGTATGTTTGCATGTATGATTTGTTTCACATTTAATGGATGTAATCCCTATACGACCTTGAATGCGTTTTTTCAGCGGCAGCTCTAAGAGGTGTGGCACTTACACGGGGCAGGGCTGCAGCAGTGGCTGCTCGCGGAGCTTATAACGCCGCGGCTCTAGCAGCCACCGCAGCTTTCCGACATACAACACCACTGGCAACCGCAGCAACTGCGTTGCCTTTAGCGTATGTATATATATTCTGTCTTTCTGTTTTTCATTCATGTGTTTAAGAATTGCTCAGTATTTGTTGTTATACCCATCTTGTGCATGTCAGGGATTGACTTTTTATTTAGTACATGTAATATCTTTAGAAATTTTACCATTTCTGTAACCATATCTAAATGGTCTGAAAATTGGGATGTTTTTCAAGACCTGTCTTGTTTTATTTTAATGGCATTAGTGATACTTATCAGAAGAAGTAAACGTGTGGTACATTTGTATTGTGAATTGAGCAGCATGACATTTTTATTATGCCTTCTGAATCACAAATTTCCACTTGTATTGTTTCTTTTAAAAGGAAAAGACATAAGATTTTAATGGTAGAATGATTTTTAAATTGAATTAATTTCCTTGACTTTTTTAACAGTGGAGTGTATCAGGATCCGTTTCTTGCCACATACGCTGCAGCTGATAGATACCAGGTAACTATGGCAACTATTAACATTTGTTTATTATCACAGAAGCCTCCGAGAGTTGAGCATCCAAGAAACGGGAGATTATAATCTGACAAGAACACAGTGCATCTTGCAATCATCTTCCCTACTCCCTCTCTCTGATAACAGAGTCTTGACCTACTGGTTTATGAAAATGCTTCTGTTCTGCTGTTATCTGACAGAACCTGAGAAGAGTTATGATCTATGGTCTCTGACTTGATCACAAATCATGACTGCATGTTGTTTGCAGATTATGTCTGGCGTCTTACCAGATCAATAACAGAGCACTCCCATGTTTGTTCCTCTCTGTGATTGCTTCAGACTTTGGCTTTATTGATACTTGATCTTCCATATTTTTCATTATCTGTGTAAATCTTAATCAGTTTCATTTTTCATCATAGTAATAACACTGTATTTGCAAACTTTTTAAAGTGTAATGTTTACAAATAATGAATTATCTGCCCATCTTCCTTGCTATAATGTATAAAATTGAAGCCCTGGTTAATCCAGAATTATGATAAAGATGCATTAATCAGAAATTGAAAGAAAAAAATCTTTTTGTCTGTAAATGTTGTGTAATTGTATATTGGTACTCTCTACAGTTGGTGACAAGTCAGCCCTATCCAGGAATGGCCTACGCTCCAGGCGCACGTTACTCAATCCCCGCCGCTGTGGCATCCCCAGGTACTTATGTGGCAGCAGCTGCCGCAGGACAGTTACAGTAAGTGTCACCAAAACATATCTACTGAGTTTTAAATAAAACTAATTATTTTGATTATTTAATCTATTTTTATTTTCAAGGAAGTTTCATTTTATGTGAATAAATGTTTAATTTCAGTATAACTTTTACAAAGTAAGAGCATTAAGACTATTTTTTTTACATGGTTACATTTTGTATGATTCATAAAATTTAAAAGCTTTGCATCTTTAGAATAAATTACTGAACTATATATTAAATTTTTCAGGCTAGCAGGACGAGAGTACACGACAGCAGCTACTGACCCATTAATTGGTCACAGTATTGGACCTGTGGCAGGATATGGGGTCAGTATATGTTATTTCTCTATTTTAGCGTCCTTTTGCACAGAGGCACATGTCATCCTCAGTGTGTTAATGTCTTATGATCTGATTGATTAGAGATAACATTTTATGGTGTGTTCAAACATTTGCAATAATTAGTCATCAAAGAGAAGAAGATTTTGAAGTTCATCTATTATTACAAGATTTTACCATTAGCAAATATTCAGCAACTTGTTCCCAAAGGGAGACAAACTCAATTAGTGACATTACGCTCTGTGTCTGCATGCATCGCTGACGTGATTATTATATAAAGTGTTATTATGCCCATTATTTTTTTGACATCATACGAATGAGTTTGACACTGTCATTTTATTTTTTGTAGGCAACATTGTACAGAGGTGCTTACCAGCGGTTCACACCATACTGAGATATAAATACATTGACTCAGCAAGTGACAGGGCGCTATATGAATATCATGTGACCAATTATTCTTCACCTTCCTAGATTCTCTGGCTGTGCTGGACACATTCTTATCCAATGAAAATGGATTACAGGAAAAAGGATGGGAGAGAGAGAGAGGATTGTGCAATTCTATCATCAGTGCTGCGATTGGTGCTCTTCTGATGTGATAACGGATTTCTAGCACTGGTCCTGTCACGATACTGCCATAACGTCAATATTCCAGCTTGTTTCATTTAAAAGCTTCCAATCAATGGCAAGATGCAAAAATTTTCAAAATTTCATAAATCTCATTTAATCATCTATTTATTTCAAGTCATTCCTGCACATTACGATTATTTTTACTTTGGTCCAATAATCAAAAAGAAAGGAATATTATGTTTTTTATAACTTTATTTTTATTCAATAACATGAATTGTTTGGAAGTTTTTTTATTTCTCTCATAGAATATGTTCATTAACGCCATGCCACAGAATCTTAGGAAAGGTAGTCTGTTAAAATACTCAATCTGGTCAGCTTTATATTGAACAAACATCTAGTCAGATTTCACTTTTTACCTCACGGCAAAAGGTTATATATACACATGGATGTCAAGTCGTTGTGTCACTGTAAGAAAATGGAACTGCCTGTCACAGCACTGTGATTCAATTTTTCAGTATTAATTGTATATTATTGATAATAGAGTTTTAAGTAATAAGTTTTTTTTTAAAAAGTCAACAGTACCCCTCTCTGTATTTTTTTGTTTGAAAAATATTAAGCAGCATTCAATTATTATTATTTTTTCTACATCAGATCTTAACAATTGTTTTAGTTGCAAAAAAAATTTAAATCCTAGAAATTGTAAAATTTCAAAATATTTTGGTCACTCTCTTTGGAATTTCGGATTTTATTTGAAAATTTAACAGGCACAAAAGGCAGAATATATTCATAAACATTTGAAGGTCTGTGACGCCACAAGATACGCTGTTTCCCATTGGTGCAGCAAGGTGCTTCTTTTACTAATTGTTCGTGCAATGTTATGTATCTTTATCTTTTATTAATATATTATGATGATATTGGACAGTGCATACTGTTGACATTTTTTCAACACATGAAGCATAGCATTTGATATGAGGGTCTGATGTTTTGTAAAGAGGAGGGATATTTTTTTGTGAACAGGAGGGAATTTTTTTTTCTGTTGTATTTGGGAGTGGTAGCTGTTCAACAAAAAGGAGATGATTTGACTCATTGTTTTTTCATTTTTCAAATTCAGTTTACACTATTTAATGTACTTCCAGTATGCTTCTTCATAGAGCATGGTTGATTGGTGCTAAGGAAGCCTGAATGAAGGGTAGAAGTGTGTATGTGTGACTTAGGATCACAATGATCCATGGATGAATGTTGTCAAGTAATGGATGTGATTTACCACTGCAAGCTAGTCTCTTAACATTTATTCATGTGTTACTTTTTCATAATATACTGTTCAGATTGTTTATTGCAATGTTACAGAATACTTGCCAAAATGATCTTGCCCTTATGTCTGTTGCAGGTAGAAAAAGTTTGATTTTTTAAAAACAAAATTTTTTATTGTCGTAAGAATCTCTTTGTGAGACTGATATATTGAATTCTGCAATGTTTTTTTTTTTATTCTTTTGGGCCCATCTCCCCTATCTTTTGTCTATTTCTCAAGTAGAAGCAGATCTGTAATTATTTTGTTTTTCTCAAATTTGAATTATGCCAAATATGATATTTATTGGGAAAAATGAAAAGCAATCCACCCACCCCCAATAATAATAATAATTTAATGAATAAAACAAAACAATTTTACTAAAGTAAAATCCTAGTATGATAATACTCAGCCCCCAACCAATTCGATGGATTTTATCTGACCAGTTTACATTGATCTCTATGTAACCATACTTACTCTTCTATATTTTGTATTTTTTAAAGGTCAGACGATACGTTTTAAGTATCTGTTTTGTAAATCTTCATATTAATGTATAATAAATTTGTATACAAAATCTTTATTACTTTTTAAACTGGTTTTTAAAAATTTGAAACACTAAAAATGTAATTGTGACAAATCAACTGAAGTATTTTTTCCTGAAGGATTACCCCGGTATATAAGAGATACCAACCTCTGGTATCTCACACAAAATGCCTTGTAAGGTACCTTAATTTTTTGTGAATACGTTATAATGTTAAAAAAGTAATTCTTCAATGTCAAAATATTGGAAAAAATTATAATTTTATTATTGAGGAACGTCTCATCTGTCCTTAATCACTACAATTTTAAATAATCGTAACTTGACATATTTCTTTATTTACTTTTTTATCGATCTTTTTTACCTTTTCTGTAAATAATTTCATTAAAGGTGCCCTTCCTTCGCTCTTGCATTTTTTCAAATATAAAGGAACATTCATCATAGACAGCTTACCAGAAAGTGGGATCGGAAATGATTGATATCTACATAACTGCACTTACTTTTCTTTATTCCATTTCACGCATTCTATACGAGTTTACCAAAACTTATGTGATAAATCTTTAAAATTGAATTGCGTTCACGGTGCTGAAATATAAACTTTTATCACACAGAAATACACATCTAGTTATTTTAACTGTTTGAAGGGAAGTTAATTATTTTGATACAGCATGTAAACATTTGAAATATTTCCATAATTGGTAAGCATATGGTAACATAAGAAAATATTTAACTTTTTGTAAAATAAAAAGTAGGTGGGTTAGTATTGAGGTATATACTTTCAAAGTTTCTCTACCTGGGAAACATGGGGAAAACTACACATTGGCAGCTTCCATGTCGGGAATCTATATGGAAACCACTGAGGCATGTTTCCATGGTTTCCTATCTTGGGAAACTAACGGGAAACCACAGGTTGGTTGTTTCCATGTCGGGAATCTACATGGAAACCACCGGGGCATGTTTCCATGGTTTCCTATCTTGGGAAACTTACGGGAAACCACAGGTTGATTGTTTCCATGTCGGGAATCTATGTAAAAAACCACTATGTGGTTTCCATAAAATGGAAACTATATGGAAACTACTGATGTCACGATTCCCATGTGTTTCCATCGGGTTTCCAAATTTGGGAAACCTGGCTTTTCATCCTGTGAAAGAGCTGCAGATGCAAATGTACACTATTTAACGACTCATCAGGCTTATGTGTTTCATTAGCATAAATAACAGTTTCTTGACTGGAAGTCCAAGAGTTACTACACTACGCCAAGTTAGAGAAAATTCGATGGCAGTATCTGAACAATAGACAATTAAAAATGCCCAAGAATATATTTCGCCCAAATAAAGACATTGATAAACCTAATGCACGGTAGAAATCGTGCTGCGTACATGTATGTTGTACATGGCGGACTAGCATGTTTTGATTAAATAGTCGGAAGGGGGTGTTTTATTTAAAGGTAATCTGTTAGAAGGCTAACAAATCAACTTTCGGTAATGGCATGAAAACCATTCAACCATAAAAAAACTGATTTTACAAAGTAAAAGATGTCCTAACTTGTTTGGTACATAGTTATATTCCGTATATAATTTTTGACCCTAAAAGTAGAGTGTTGCGCTTTCATTGACGGTGAGTATATAATCAGTAGAGCCCTGCCCTAACACCAGAACCCCTGACCAAGGGGCACAGGCACTTGTTTCAGAAATAAATTTAACCTAGAGTATTATAATAACACAAAGTATCTATCTCCGAATTTCACTCAGCAAACCCCTCCTCAGAAACGCACTCATTTACAACTTTAATGCACTCTTGGTTACATGTAGGTTATATATCGCATAAACTGAGGATCAATTCAGCATTTACATTCATTGCAGAACTTTACATAACCAATTACTTTCTAATACACATCGAAATATATTTACCTATCTGATCAAAAGTACACCATAAAATATAACATAACGCAAAACATAAAACTTACTTATGGTACAGGAATTTAGCCACAAAAGTGGAAGCAGATCTGTAATTATTTTGTTTTTCTCAAATTTGAATTATGCCAAATATGATATTTATTGTATGTTTTGACTCAAAATTAGTTGAATTTGTTTTTCCACATAAGATTTTTTATTTCAATCAATCCCAATCAGCTTGTAAAATTTTTAAATGAATTTGAACTGATCTGTCAAAATACCTCCCATTGAAAATTGAATCTCAGATGCTTCTTGTTTTATGAAATCATTTAATGTCGTGCATCGTTTTCTGAGATACGGTTTCTTTGTTTCTCAGCCCGGGCATAATGAAGTCAAGATTTTTTTTTCTTCTGTTAAAAAATAACTTATTTTGTTACAAATTTGTTTACTTATGTTGTAGTAATTTCTTGATTCTACGCATTCTTTTGTACATGAAGAAAGATTTACACTGTCATGTACAAAATTGATAATCAAAACACATGAAAATCAACATTTTGTCAAAAACTGTGGGGAAAAAAAAACGTTGTTATTATGTGGACTGTTGATCATTTTTTAAAATACAGCAACCCCAAGGTGCAATAAATCTTTATGAATAATAATAAAATAAAACAGCCTTTTTTTTGTCTTGGAATGTATGCATCTTGAGGTGCTCTGTTTTAACTTTATCCCCTGTAGGCTAGATAAAAAAAAGTTACTGATTGTATTTATTTCCTATTTAATCATTGTCACTTGTGTATCTTGTACATTATGTTGGATTGATTATTAATCTTCTAATATTTGTAGAATGATAGCTTGATATGTATCTTATGCTGTTTACAGGTCATACTTATGACCTCAATGCTAGTGCTTCCCCATGGCATGTCTGGGGCATGATGGGAAAAAAACTCTTCAAATTTGAGCATGATGATTATTTATGATGAATAATCTAAGCATGTATTTATTGACAGAATGTGTATGTGTGCTTACTTCCCTTGTTTGATTCCCATTTCTGGCATGCATTGTATTTTTTAACATCTCTTGCCTATAGACAACAGTGTGTTGACTTCCTAAGGACAGACGGAATCTGAAAAACAATGTCGGCATGGATACAGACAGGACTGTTCATATTTATTATATATATATATATTATTTGCACTTGGATATTGCACATGTAATCTATACATAAAGAAACACTCTTCATTGCTAATGTGATCCCCCCTTTTCTTGTATTTATCAAGATTTTTTTTTCTCTGTAGCATTTAGATTGTTCATTATGTTTCATGTATATTGGGAATTAGGAGGTGAATAATGCTAATGACTTAGTAGAGAACTTTCTCCATTTTATATATATAATCGTGTTTGTCTAAAACTGTCCAAAGGAATGGACAGTGGATGCAGATGACCATCTGGGTGATGACCTGAGCCACTATGGATTTTTCTTGGATGACGATTTTCCACTACTTGCTTAACATATTCTGTATCTACACAGTGTTGTATTTGTATTAATGATTTAGAAATAATTGCTTCTTTTTGTGCACAGTCCATTTTTGTCTTATATATGTAAAATAACCTCTTTGCACTTTGAAACAGTTTATGTGTCCAGATTAACCTAGGTGTGAGAATGAGTTTGTTTTTTTTTTCTTTCTTTGAGGCAATAAACTGTTTGTAAGTGTTTCTAGTATTTCACTGCAGTCTTTAATGCTATTGCATGGATTTCTGACATTATCATTCAGTAGTAACAATACTATGTATAGTCCAGTGTACTTCCTGTAAATATTGAAGCATGCATAATAATAGAGTTTCTCCTGATCCATCCTTTGTCATTGCTGTCCAGTATATATTGCTGCTCTTTGATGTGTGGGCTCTCTTTCATATCGCTTCATCTGCTCTTATTTCCAAAGCAGTTCCCATATGTGCAATACTAAAGCAGCCCCTACTAAATTAGAGGCTGCATTGATTCATAGAAAGTTTAAAATATTTCCATTCCAGAGTCTGTGTTCATATAAATTTTTTTAATTTTAAATTGATGGCAATGTTTTCTTTGGATAAAAGCATAATTGCCTTTAAAGTAACTTGTACTTATCAATTTTTGGAAGAAATTTGAACAAGGCATTGAAAGAGAGCTAACAATACATTTTCCTTATCCTATGCATGGGGAAAGTGTAAAGAGTTGGACAAGGGCATGACATACTGCATGGTATCATGATGCATTTTGAGAATTTTTGGTGATGGATGTGTTCAATCATAAATAGCTAACTGAAAACAACAGGGACTTTATTTTAGGTCATCTTAACAACCAGTATTCAGACAATTCAGGATCTAGTATGGTGCAGAGTTGGAGGAAATAATGTTAATTACATGTAATGTTTAGATAAATTACACTGACATTTAAATATAAATAGAGCACATAATTTGCAGAATCAGGATAAAAGCATAATTGTAGATCCGCATTTACTCAATTTTACTTTGTTTTTTTCTTTTCCTTGTAAAATGCTTCAAAAAGATGTTTTTTTAAATTACCAAAAATTATGATTTGAAAAATGTGGATATACTTCATCTTGATTTGTCTGAATATTGTTAAACTGACGAAGAAAGATACTAGTAAGTTTAAGGACCCCAAATATTGATAACAAAGAAAGTTACATTAAAAATAATGACACAAAACGATGAAAATGTTGAGCTACAAAGCCTGAATTTATAGATAGGGATTAGGGATTGTTGATCGGAGGAAGAGGGGAAATGAGCTTCTATTTCTGACCAGATGTTAACCCATAATTCTAATCTTAAAAGAAGTGTTTATTGGAAATCAATTTATTTGGGTTTATGTGAAGATAAAAATGACATTAAACAGTAAAGCATTAATTTTGAAAAGGAAAAAAAATGTCGGCTAACAAGATTTTATTCCGTTCATCTAAGAAGTTTTGGCAACAAGATTATATAATAACTTGATGGATGCAGTTAAACTGGGTGGGGCAGAATTGCGAAATATTTTTGCTAAGATGTTCCAACTGATTAGTATCTAAGCACGTTTTCTCGGTAGACGAGGTCTTTTGAACAGAAAAACAAGTTCCCTTGCTGTATTTCAGACAGGAATCTATGAACGATTCATTCTACATCTTGACTCTAAAGCTCTTGGTGCTTTTGTAGATATTCAAGGTTATTGGTACTGATTATTTGAACTTTCACATTGCCAAGATTCGTTTGAAACATGTTTTTGTCAAATAATTAGGTAAATGTACTAAGTCTTGAGCACAGAAATGTTTCGAGTGCAATTTCGCAATGAGCGCACGATATTGGGTCCTAAAGAAGTGATGGGAGACAATCGAACACTACAACATATTTATTGCCGAAAAAGTACTCCAAAGAAACGTCAGTTCTATATATAAAACGTGCGTGAAAAATGCATTGTTAAGAAGAATTTTGTTTTCTCTATTTAGATTTGATTTTATAACTTATAATTTGACTACAATTTCTGTTCAAAATGAAAAACAGACTGTGGAATACGATATATTATCGCTCTGTTCTAATGTATAATGTGTAGCTAAAATTTGTGGATAACTAGTGGTAAATTGTTGGAAGGAATAACGAAATTTTCTTTACAACATTAATCAACATATACACAGTAACAAATATATTCCGTATGCCTAAAATGGATTGCAGATTATACCCCGTAACTTCAGTAATTCTCCTTGACCATATGGATGAAAATTTTTCTATTTAAAGACGATACCTATTGATTTTGAGGTCAAAGGTGACAGACCATGGCCAGAACTGAAAATGATGACTCTAACTTAAAATAGACTCTATTAATTCTGATATATTTCCATTTCTAAATTTTTTCTCTACGATAACCCTTTGAAAGTTAGCGGAGTTGATTTCCTGATAATTTTGCCGGAATGTAAATTAGGCAGGTCGATAGGTCAGGAGCTAAGGAGGCCTAGTATGCATGCAAATCTCGTGCGCATTTGTCTCTGAGTCTGACGCTAAGGAGGCCAAATATGCATGAAAATTTCGTGCGGCTGCCGTTGTGTTTGACGTCAGTAGGCTAGGACTATTGAAATTGGGATGGGAATCCTCGTGTAATTTAGATCTATGTCTGCATTTTTAAAGTTTAATTCTACAATTTTATTTCACAATGAAAAGGAAATATAAGGAATCACTGTCTAGTTAGTATAGTATGCCAGGGACATCAACAATAGTGGGAAACATGGGATAATTTATGCATAACGGGCTTCGCCCGTTATGCAAATTATCCCATGTTTCCCACTATTGTTGATGCCCTGGCATACTATACTAACTAGACAGTGATTCCTTAAATCAACAAGATATGTTTGTGAAATACTGATGCCCCCGTATGGCAACATATCAAAGGTTAAACTTTCTCGAATGGAGATCAAACATGCTGGTACCTAAAGTAAGGCCTTCTCACAAGAAATACAAATGTGAAATATAAACCCTAGCACCACCTGTTCAAAAGTTATGATCAAGGTTAAAGTTTGTTTAAAGAAAGGTTAAACTCCGGGGTCAATATGAAAGGGTCAAGGTGGGTGGATTTAAAAAAAAAAGGCCTTGTCACAAAGATTACATACGGGAAGTATGAAAGCCCTAGCCCTTACCGTTCAAAAGTAATTAGCACGGTTAAAGTTTTTGAAAAAAATAGGTCAAACTCCAAGGTCAAAGGATCAAAGTTGCTGGTATCCAATGAAAGGTCTTGGCACAAGGGTTACATATGTGGAGTATGAAAGCGCTAACCCTTACCGTTCAAAAGTTATGACCTTGATTAAAGTTTTTTAAAAGTAGATCAAGGTCCAAGTTGTTGGTATCCAATGGAAGGTTTTGTTACAAAGAATACGAGGGTTGTCCCAAAATTTCGTAGACTGAGCTCATATCTTTTAAAGAAATTAATGTATCTTTATAAAGAAGATGGGCGTATAAGGCGGGCAGAATGCCTATAGCGCGACAGATAAGAAGGGAAAAAAATTAATCTCATTTATATCCAAATTTTATGTCATATCTCATCTAATATTAAAGTATACTTAATGTAAAATCTATATAATTTACGAAGATCTCACAAAAACCGAAAAATATTTGCCCGTGAAAAAGCATACACAGACTTAAAAGAACAAAACGATCATTTTTTCATACTTTAACAAAATTTTTCGATGTGAGTGGGTCTTCGCTCCATTTTCTTGAAAAATAATCCTAACAGTTTGCGATAAAATATATATTTTTTGGTTTACAAAAAAATGGAGGGAAGACCCACTTTACCTTAAAAATACACTTATATGACAAAACAAACGCATCTTTCCGAGAAATACTTCAAGTCCATTAAGTCAAGAGTCATATCACAAACATGATTTAAATGCCACTACAAGACATGAGCCATAGTGGTTAGCGCGTTAGTCTCAAAGCAGTCTGATACTTCGGTATTTTATTGCTGGGGTTCGAATCCTACGAATACCATGGAATATTTTAATGAATGAGATTTTTTAAAGATATTTATTTTTTCTGAGAAATGTTTTTTTTCTCTCATAATTTGATAAATTTCAATAATGAGATGTAAATTTAAATACTCAATTTACATATCAAATGTGATTTCTTAATATCTGATGCTATAGGCATGCTGCCCGCCTTATCCGCCCATCTTCTTTTCAGGGTGGATAAAGCGTGTTCTTTGCAGATAAATTACGAAGTTTTATCATGTTTACTTGAAAACTTTTCGAGTTATAACATTTAAAGTGATATAGTTCTCTAACACCCGGAGCAATCTGCAACGTCAAAAAATACAAATGTCAACGGTTCGAGAAAATATCTCAATTACCAGAATCAAATTCTTAAATTAAACGAAACGGTTATAGTTATAAATGTAAAATATCTTAATTACTATAATATGATCAAACATTAAAATATGTAAACAAAGTATATGCATGTACAGGTATGAAATAATAATAATTTGAAAACGCTATATTTCTACGGGCTTTTCGTCTAATTTCTCTAATGGATTTGCACAATGGAACTCTTGCCCATTTCTTAGCCCTGTCTTTTATTTTAATTACTGTTATTGACATATATATAGAGAAACCGTTTTAGTCATTTTAAATACTAAGGAGGAGAAAAAGTTTCCTAGTCTACCAAACATTTATGACTGGTACATTTCTGTAAGAGTGAATTCAGGATCAAAACACTTGATCATAGCCCAGTTCGCCGCCTGGGCCAACGCAGCCGCCTTTTTTCAAAAATTCGGATTTTAACCCCATGTATATAAAACGTTATAAAATTAATATTTATCAAAGCATACACACCAAAATTTGAGGAAATATAGTTAATAAAACAATATTAAGAATTTTTCTTTCCATTAAACAAAATATGGGGTAGTAATTACTTTTCCGTAGGATTTTAAATATAATATACCAAATTTTAAATGAAACTTTTGGATAGTCTTTTAAATTGGAATAATTTGTGTAGTTACTCCATATTTGTCCATAAATTTATTAGATAGTGTTTGTTTAATCTATGTACGAAGTTTCATTCATGTATGACGTGGGGTTCCTACAAAACAACGCTTGTCTACGGAATTTTGGGACAACCCTCGTACATATGTGGAGTATGAAAGGCCTAGCACAAACTGTTCAAAAGTTATGGCAAGAGTAAAAGTTTGGATTTTTTGCGTAAAAGTGTGTGAAAGGTCAAGGTCAAAAGATCATATTTGGTGGTACCAAAAGAAAGGTCTACTCACAAGGAATAGACCTGTGAAATATGAAAGTCACAGGCCGGCCTAGCTCAACTTATTCAAAAGTTATAGGCAAGGTTAAAGTTTTTGCAGACAGACGGAAGGACGGGCACGACAAAAACTAAAAAGAGAAGTAAAACAACTTTCCTCTCATTCATAAACAATATGAGTGATGATTCAGGCACGTAGCGCCCCCCCCCCTAATTTCCAAAGACATGTTGCAGTATAGGGTTAAAAATGGGGGAAGTGGTAGAGTTTGGAAAAAAATTAGGTACTGAAAGAAGTTGGAACCTTATCCCCCCCTTACGAAATAGGATTTTCGTGTTTATAGGCCTTTCAACTAATTTTTCAAATTGCACAAATAGTAAACAAGATGTGTTTGTGAAACACTGATGCCCCCATATATGGCAACAAATTAGCGAAGATTAAACTTTTCTTAAATGCAAACTCACTGGAAATACTCGTACAGCTCTGAAAATATGAAATCAGGCCAGGGTAAAAAAAATTCATCAGTTTGGAAATCTTGGTATCCAATGAAGGGTCTTTGCACAAGGATAACATATGTATAGTATGAGATCACTAGCCCTTAGCGTTCAAAAGTAATGGCCAAGGTTAAGGTTTTTTCATAAGTACGAAAATCGTCAAGGTCAAAAGGTCAAGGTAATTGGTATCTGATGAAAAGTCTTGCCACAAGAATTACGTATGTAAAGTATGGAAGCCCAAGTCCTAAACGTTCAGAAGTTATGACCAAGGTTAAAAAAAATAATAAGTAGGTCAATGATATAAAAGAAATAAGTTGTGATAACCGATTAAAAAGCGAAAAGTGCAAATCATTTTCGCCAATCACCGATCTCAATATTGATGGAAGCTTTTACATAAAATCATAGAAGCAGTTGGGATTTGAAACTTTACAACAGCAATAAATAAAATAATGATGCTTGAATAAGCTCTTTTTGTGTATAGATATTGCAATAAGACTACAGCTGTAGGAGTAGCTTTTAATAAACTTTTACAGTATTTTCAATTTTAGTAATCACAGCAACACCATTTATCTAAATCAAAAACCAATACAAAGAAATATGTATCTAACTTGTATACCAAGTTATATTGAAATCAGACCAAAGCTGTAGGAGGAGTAGCATTTTGAAAGTATTTCACAGAATTTTCTTTTTTTGGTAACCATGGCAACACCGTTCATTGAAATCAAAAATCGATACACAGAATTATATATCTTATTGTAGTCACTTTTTGCCAAGTTATATTGAAATTAGACCAAAACTGTAGGAGGAGTAGCATTTTGAAAAATTGTTCACAGACAGACAGACGGACGGACGCATCACTATCGCATAAGCTCCTCTGATCTCTGACCAGTAGAGCTAAAAATCTGCTAAAAATTACCATTGCTTTTTCAATTTTTTAATGCTGTGTTTGCCTCTTAAATGTTCAGGAACAGAGATGAATATTTTCGAAGAAATGCATACATTATCATTATAATCGAACAGAGCCCCAAAACTAATACAAGAGCCCCTGACCAAAGGACTAATTAACAAACCCACAATTTGATTTGAAAAAAAAGAAAAGGGCCATGTGCCTTATAGGTCACCTGAGTATCATGTAACAACTTTCCAACAATTGAATTTGATTCATGTTTTAAACCAGAGGCCATAAAAGTCACAATTTTGAAAGAGGCACCATTGCTTATCATAACTATACACTTAGCATGCTTACTTTGGTTACTTAATACCTAGAGGTAGATCAGAGTAACAAAGAGAAAGTGCATTTCCACTTTATCAGTTGTACACCCCATCCCAAGGAAACCACTGACCCTGGGGTCACATCTTCCAAATTTGAAATTTTATGAATTCTATTTTTATCATGTTGTTGATTAATACTTAAGTGCAGATTTCAAAGCATTAAATTCTTTTCAGACTATATACACCCCCCCCCCC
>PRKT01000064.1:871141-895929 GCA_003671525.1 Saccostrea glomerata | reverse complement strand
CCCCCCCCCCCCCCCCAAGTATCTCTGTCCCAGGGGCGCGGAAATTGACCATTTGGAAGAGGCAGCTTTCTTCATCATAAATATGTACTTAGATCATTGGCATAATACCCTGGAGCAAAGGAAAAGATTTTCAAAGAATTCATGCATTTCACTATACATGTATAAACATTAAAGCCCCGTCCTAACACCAGAACCCCAACCAAAGGGCCATGAAATTCACAATTTTGGAAAAGGCAGCCTTATTAAAAATAACTATACACTTTGTTAGTTTATCTAATGCCCACAAACAGAGAAGAAGAATTTCAAAGAATTTATGCATTTTCACTATTTAATCTATAAAGCCCCGCCCTAAGCACTAGAACCCCTGACCCGGGGCCATGATATTCACAATTTTGGAAGATGCAGTCATGTTCAATTTAACTATGCACTAGCATAGTTTATTTATTGCCCAGGAGCAGAAAAGAAGAATTTCAAAGAAATAATGCATTTTCTCTATATAATTTATAGCACCGCCCTAGGACTAGAACCCCTGACCCTGGGGCCATGAATTTCACAATTTTGGTAGAGGACTCAATGCTGATTACAATCATATCAACTGTTTGACTGCTTGATGTCGAGGAGTAAAGAAGATGATTTCGAAAGATTGCACTAATTTTAGTGGTGTTGGCCCCACCCCCAGGGACCATGAAATTCACAATTTTTGTTCCCCTTCACCCATAGATGCTATATACCAAAATTGGTGGAAATTGTTTCAGTTGTTTCTGCACCCTTACAGAAATTTCTGATAAGTGACTTATAAGTGATTTATTCTTTTACTTATAAGTTGTTTATTCTGGACTTACACTTCACTGATACATTTAACTTATAAGTGACTTATATGTTACTCATTAGGATTTTATATGCAAATGAGCTGCTTGACCTATAAGTGACTTATAAGCCAGTATTAGCCACTTATGCTTTATGCAAGTATAGTCACTTATAAGTGATTATAAGTGACTTATAAGTCAAGCATTAACCCTTCATACTTTATCAAGTATTAGTCACTTATAAGTGACTATAAGTGACTTATAAGTGAAGTACAACACTACCTGTAAGATCTTAATTTAGAACAGAACTTCCAACCATGCAGGGGTTGCATGATATGTTCAAAGCTATTTTTTACATATACACATGTATTTGCACTTTAGATGAAATAATCAAGTAAAAATTTTATGAAAAAAAATCCTTTTATATGACATTCCTTTGATGATTCAAACTTAACATATTAATTCAGTTTACAAACAAAAATGTTGAACAAAAAGGCAACAAGATTTAATGACCTTGAGGCTTCTTCAAATTTATGAAATCTAAAAGCAACTGAGTCAATTGATTCAAAATTTCAGGCAAAGGAAGTTAAAATAGAGAGTTGATGTAAATAGAACCTACTTGTTGTACCTGATGTGAAGGCATACTCAAATAAATTTAAAATCTCCAACATCCTTTCACAGACACAAACTTGGTTTCAAATTCTTGTTGCTGATCTCTGCAGAGACAAACTTTCTGATTGGCTACCTTGAATACCCAGAATGCTCCTTGAGAGAAGTCTAGTATAGGTTAAAAATTCTAAGTCCACACTTATACTTCGCTCATACCATACTGATCTTCACTTATAAGTGAGGTATAAGTGAAATATTCACTGATATGTAGCTCATCTTTACTTATAAGTGAAGTATTAACGAAATCCGTTCCTCACTTATACTTACTTTGACTTATAGTACACTTATAAGTAAATTTCAAAATTTATAAGTGACTTATAAGTTGCTAATAAGTGGATTATAAAACACTTATAAGTTTCTATTAGTTTTTTCTGTAAGGGTGAGAAGAAGCTGAAAATGTTCAAATGTTAATGCATGATTACGGACGAAAACGGATAGCAATAGGTCACCTGAGTAAACTCAGGTGACCTAACAAACCCTCTTGTTCATTATAAAGTATGTATGTACAGAGTAAATATCAATGGACAGAGAAGATTTTTTTCCCCAAAGAAATTGTTATATCTTATAATTATATCAGAGCTAGTATATTGGTTCAGAAGAGCCTAGGCCTAACTCCAAATCCCTACCTGAACCAGAAATTATGAAATTCAAAGTGAAAAGTTTGTCAGCTGAATGACAAAAAGGGACAAAGAGGATTTTCAAAGAAATATATAATCTATTTCACTAGAAATGAAATTCACAATCTTGGGAGAAGCATCCTTGCTTATATTGTATCTATGCACTTAAATTGGTTTGTTTGTTAACACCCAGAAGAAGAGAGGAAGATTTTGAACACACCATGTAATATGATGTACCATACTTTAAGGCAGCTATGGTGTTCCATAGTCTGGAGTACCAGCATGGCCAAAATAGGGGGATGAATGCTGTACATGGAATTCAGATATCTATACTCATGGAAAATCTAAAAATACATTATAGAGATTGGCATGGATGTCCGCTGTCTTATGTTCATTTTAGTATAAGCAAAATGAAACAAGAAGTGTTTGTCAACCACTGATACCCCTACACTGAATTTTTTGGATTAATTAGTTTTAATATTTCTTAAATACACAAAAATTTTTTTACTTTTCTACAGCATTAGGGATAAAGTTTACAGTACTTTCTGAAAATGCAAGGATGTATTAATTAAATGGGTCACGAAATAGGTAGCTCATATTTTATGGGAAATGCTATATATTTAAGTAATATAAAATTATAAGTTATGATACATGTATCATGTACAGAATATATGAACTCCAAATCCATTTCTCCATTTCAAACTTATACTGTGGAAAAGAACAACAGGCCCATGGGCCTTACAGGTCACCTGAGTATCATGTAACAATTTTTCAACAATTGAAATTGGTTCGTGTTTTAAAACCCAAAGCCATAAAATTAACAATTTTAAAAGAGGCACAATTGCTTATTAAAATTATAAACTAAGCATGCTTACTTTATTCACTTAATACCCAGAGGTAGATCAGATTAACAAAGAGAAAAAGCACTTCCCTTTTATAACCAGTTAACCCCCCCCCCCCCCCCCCCCCCCCCCCCGGGCCCCTTCCTGGGGCCATAAAATTCACAATTTTGGAAGACGCACTCTTGCCTATCATAACTATGTGTTAATTTATTTAATACCAAGGAGCAGAGAAGATTTTCGAAGAATTAATGCATTTTCACTATATAATCAATAGAGCCCCCCTCCCTAACACCAGAACCCTGGAGCCATAAAATTCAAAATTTTTGAAGATGCACTCTTGCTATTTACAGCTGTGCACTTAGTTAGTTTATTTAATACCCAGGAGTAGAGAAGAAGATTTTCAAAGAAATAATGCATTTTCACTATATAATAAACAGAGCCCCGCCCTAACACCAGAACCCCTGACCCTGCGGCCATAAAATTCACAATTTTGGAAGAAGCACTCTTGCTCACCATAACTATATACTTAGTTAATTTATCTAAAACAAAAGAGCAGAGAAGAAGATTTTCAAAGAAATAATGCATTGTCACTATATATTTTATATAGCCCCACCCTAACACTAGTACCCTGACCCTGGGGCCATGAATTTCACAATTTTGGTAGAGGACGCAATCCTCTTTACATTCATGCCAACAGTTTGCCTGCTTGATGTCCAGGAGTAAAGAAGAAGATTTTTAAAGATTTCCTTAATTTTAGTGGTTTTGGCCCCACCCCTCAGGCCCCAGGGACCATAAAATTCACAATTTTTGTTCCACTTCACCCATAGATTTGATCAAACTTGAATCTACACTACCTGAGGATACTTCCATATAAATATGACTAATCATGGCTTTGTTTTTCTCAAGAGAAAGATTTTTAAAAATTTGTCCTATATATTCCTATGTAAAACTTTGATCGTCAATTGTGGCCCCGCCCACCCCCCAGGGTCATGATTTGAACAAACTTGAATCTACACTACCTGAGGATGCTTCCATATAAATATGACTAATCATGGCTTTGCTTTTCTCAAGAGAAAGATTTTTTAAAATTTATCCCATATATTCCTATGTAAAACTTTGATCGTCCATTGTGGCCCGGCCCTACCCCCAGGGTCATGATTTGAACAAACTTGAATCTACACTACCTGAGGATACTTCCATATAGATATAAGTTTCATCTTTTCTGGCCCAGTGGTTTTTGAGAAGAAGATTTTTGAAAGATGCCATCAATAATTTTCAATTATCTTCCCTTGGAATGGGGCGTGACCCTTTATTTAAACAAACTGGAATTCCCTTTACTCAAGGATACTTTGTGGCAAATTGGTTGAAATTGGTCCAGCGGTTCTTGAGAAGAAATAGAAAATTTGAAAAGTTTACAGAGAGACGGACAGACAGCTAGACAGCTGGACGGACGCCGGACAAAATGTGATCAGAAGAGCTCACTTGAGCCTTCAGCTCAGGTGAGCTAAAAAGTTTGATCAGCTTTGTCTATATATAAAATTGGCACTCATTTTTTTTTTAATACATTCAGTAAATTAATGTTCTTATTTTTTAAAACACCAAAACTTCTCCTCTGCTTTTAAGGGCTTGGAACCTTCTGCTTAAAATAACATGCAAATATGTTAATTTAGGCAGGCAGCATTAAAAGTTTTGTGCCTTTTTTCAGTTTTTTTTCTCTCTCTATCTTTTTTTTTGTTTGTTTTTTGTTTGTTTTTCTTTCTTTTTTTTATTTCATCTTAATTTTTTTCTTTTTTCTTTTTTGCTTTTTTTTTCTCTCTCTCTTTTTTTTTTTTTGTTTTGCTTGTTTTTTTTGTTTGTTTTTGCACAAAACTTGCCAATGAGAATAAATAATTTCACATTAACAATTCACAATTTAAACATTAACAACTCACAATTTCACATTAACAACTCACATTTTCACATCAACAACTCACAATTTCTCTTCAACAACTCACAATTTCACATCAACAACTCACAATTTCACTTCAACAACTAACAATTTCACATTAACAACTCACAATTTCACTTCAACAACTCACAATTTCACATCAACAATATACAACTGCATAAAAAATCACAATTTAACATTTCCAAACCATGATTTAATTAACATTCACAAATCACATTTTAACATTTTTAGAGGCAAATCACTAAATTTAAATTTACATTTTCAAATCCAATTCACAATTTTATATCCATTTCTTTCACTGTATATTTGTAGACTCATCAGTATATTATGCATTCGATTTCACAATAAGCTGTTTTAACCAAGAGTTGATTATACAAATTATAACTTCTACAAGTAATAGCTGTAGGACAGAATTTACATGTAATCGTTCTAGGAATATTTTATATTTAACAATTATTACATCTGAAACATAATTAACTTAACTTTATCTATACAATTCCAATAACTAGCTATTATCTCATTGGCATAATAATAAAAAGATAATTCAAGACAAAGCAGCCTCCCACTAGTCCCTTTCAGCTTCTCCTCCCCGGGCCAGCCTGGCTATCGTAGCGGCCAAGGAACTTAAGTTCCAACCAGTAATGCCCCAGGGTATTGATAAAGCCTACTTACAACTAGCCTTCAACTACTTTATCTTAACAACAATATGGATAGCTAAGTCAAGTAAAAAAAGAAAAGTGGGGGGTCAGTGTGGGAGGAAGACGGAGTACCCGTAGAGAACCCACGTGTCCGAATGGGCGACCCCATACCCTAACATAATTCGGACACCCTTTACAAAAATATTTTTAGAATAGTCTTTGAAAAACATTGTTTCTAGTAAGAATGCATTTACATCAGTGCTTTGAAGATTTTGATTTATAATCCTGCATTAATTAAGTCCTGCTTCTTCATCCACATATTGTTACTTCTGAAAACTCTTTTATATTCTGTAAATAAACAAGGCAAGAGGTAATTGTAAGGTTTGAATAAAAGAAAACTAACAAGATTGAGGCCTGTATGTTACATTGCTCACCTGAGCAGTGAGCTCTAGGGCTAGGAAAAAGCAGAAATCAGTCCAGTATTGAAAACTTAAACTTGAACATGCACACACTTGAATCTTCACTATCTGAAGATGCTTCTGAATTAATATGACTTATTATAGCATTGCTCATACTGGGAAGAAAACTTTATTGATTGAATCTTTACCGGTATATTTCTTTGTATAACTTTGATCCCCTGTTGTGGCCTCTCTCTACTCCTGAGGGATAATGGTTTGAACAAAATTTGAATCTACGAACACTACTTGAGGATGCTTCAATAAAAATATGACCAATCATTGCTTATCTGCTCCTGAGAAGAAGATTTTTCAAGATTTTTCCAATGTACAAGGTCTATTCAATAAAATAAAATTTCTTTCTTTTTTTTTTTATTTGTGAAAAGTTCTATTGAACAGCTCCTGAACACTGAAAGCCCAATGAATTAAAAGAAATTCACTTTTAAAGTAAGAATGGTCACTGGCTACACTGTGCTGAAAACTTCTTATAAATGATCTCTGCCAATAAGATGAAAATAAGAGCTAGTGAATGTATATGTGAAAACTGCTTTTTACATAAATTGCAGACCAGAACTCATATTAATACAAAGATCTGACCCAGTTGTTCCGAGAAAATGATTTTTAAATAACACCAACTATTTTTCACTATTTCTTAATTATTCCCCCCCCCCCCCCCCCCTGGAGAAGAGGGCATGGCCCTTAAAAATTAAAAAAAAATGAATACCCATTACCCAAGGATATTCTGTTCCAATTTTGGTTGAAATTAGCTTGATGGTTCATCGATCACACTCAGAAAAGTGGATGAGAATGTGGAAAAAAATTATGACAACAGCACACATCAAACAAATTTTGATCAGAAAAGCTCACTTGAGCCTCTGCTAATTAAGTTAAGCAAAAAGATACAATATAGCAAACAAGGTCAGTTTTCCATACCTGAAAGATTCTCATCCTTGAAATAGTCAAGAAAATCCACATGAATCCAGTTTTATTTCCTCCTTAGTCTGTTCTCCGAATCTTCAACCTTAAAATAAGAAAAATCAAATGTAAATTACTGCATTTACTAAAAAGTTAAATAGAAAAATGCAAAAACTACATATTCTATATTTGTGCCAAGTAAAATAGCTCATTCATTTACTGTGAAATCAATCATTTTTGTGGGGGTTTAATTATATATGGCACAATAATATATAATACATTTTATAATAATGTCCTTTATTTATTCATTTATTTACGATATCATCTGAAGGACCGATCTCCTTGTCTATAGTTGGATTCAAACCCACGTTAGGATCAACTACTTACTATGCTACTTTATAGCAGATGCTCTTATATAACTGTGCCACACAAAAAATGAAATCTGATTAGAATTTCACAACATAATAAAAACATTATATCCATTGTATCATTCTGGGGTTTTGTACCACTTCCAGGGGTAAACAATCAGTAGGAAGGTCAAACATAATAATGTGCACAGATGACTTTTGCAGCAAGGTGTGCATCTGGTCACATACTGCAACAGTTTAAGTACAATAACACAACCTCTGTAGAGTGTGACACAGCAAGGTTTAGGAGGATCAAATGAATATAAAAATCAATTTTAGAAATTTCGAGTAAAAAATCAGAAGAAGATTGGAGAAAATACATATATATTAATTGATGTTTAGGATGATCAAATGAATATAACTTATGTTTAGAAATTTCCGGTCAAAAATCAGAAGAAGATTGGAGAAAATACATATATTTACCGATGTTGTTTATATAAATCTACACTTTATTTAACATTGTTTGAACAAGTGTTTGAGAAAAATGTATTAGCAGTGGTTTAGAGTATACATTATATATAAAAATTCTTGGCAAAATTTTAATATTGGTATGAATTAAGAGTCAGCATGTTTGGTTGAACACCATTACAAATGCCACCTATATATATTGCCGACTACAAAAAAAAAAAAGAATCCTTGATTAAAAATTTGGTCTACTAGTTAACTTGACCTTGTTTAATATAAACAATAAGATGATATGAAATAGGATATGTCATATACCTGATCAGTGTCAGCAGTCCACTGTGGTAATTTAATGTCTGGGTGGAAAAGTCAACATCCATCAGGCATTGTCTTCCAGGTGTTTCCACTAAGTCTTGTTGGGGGCATCTGCTGTATCTACATTTTAAAGATCATTGTCCATCAGGCTTGTTTGTTTTAGTTGTTTCCACCAATTCCCTTTGTGAGTATAGTTGGTGTTTTCGCATATTGGAAAATCATTGTCCATAAAGTTTGCCTCAAGATTCATTGGCCTTTTGGGTGCATTTTCTGTTTTCCAATCTTGGAAGATATTCATCAAGCTTGTCTATTCCAGTTGTTTCCACAAAGTCCTGTTGGTTGCAGCTGCATCAAAAGAAGAAAATGGGAGAAAATATATCATTGAAGTTTGTTTAGGAAAATCCACATTTAACTGTTTTTGAACAAGTGTTCATGTTTTCCAAACAGAGATTTTAAGGTATTCTTTAAATTTCTAAGTAAAAATTTGATATTGATGTAAAGAGTTGGTTTATCTGGTTGAATACAATAGCAAAAGTCTTCCATTGCTGACTATAAGAAATAATTAAGACAAGGTAAAATTTTAGCCAGCTAGTTAAAATTAAATTTATTTATAAAATGATCTTGAATAATGTCACATACCTGATAAATGTCAAATCAGCATCCATTCATTCTTCAGTTGTTTTTATCAGGTCCCTTTGGGTGCATCTACTGTTTTCACCATGTCTTAGTTGGGTGCATCTACTATTTTCACTGTCTTGGTTGGGTGTATCTACTGTTTTCACTGTCTTGGTTGGGTGTATCTGCTGTTTTCACTGTCTTGGTTGGGTGCATCTGCTGTTTTCACTGTCTTGGTTGGGTGCATCTGCTGTTTTCACTATCTTGGTTGGTTGATCTGCTGTTTTCACCATGTCTTGGTTGGGTGCATCTGCTGTTTTCACCGTCTTGGTTGGGTGCATCTGCTGTTTTCACTGTTTTGGTTGGGTGCATCTGCTGTTTTCACCATGTCTTGGTTGGGTGTATCTACTGTTTTCACTGTCTTGGTTGGGTGCATCTGCTGTTTTCACTGTCTTGGTTGGGTGCATCTACTGTTTTCATTGTCTTGGTTGTTATTATTACATAAGCTTTTTTGTCTCTGACCAGTAGAGCTAAAAATAAGCCAGGCTTAAAATAAAAAGTCAGCTAGTTAATTTGACATGGTTAATTAGATGATCTTGAGTCACTATTACTGTAGACGTACTTTTTTCCACGGGGTCATAATTCCCAGGAATCTCAATTTCTGTTCAATCCGAGGGGAGAAAATTACGCAGATTTTCTAGATGTCACAGAATGCCTTACATTCATATAAAGTACGATTGGACAAATTTCCGCAGAAAACTTGTGACCGCCTACATAGTTTAAATTAATACCACACGGAAAAATGTACTTCTACAGTATGTCATGTACATGTACCTGATCAGTGTCAGTTATCTCCTTTGATATATCTTGATCTTGGAAGGTCAACATCATCGGGCAAGTCATCTCCAGTTGTATCCACCATGCAAGGTCCATCTTCTGTTTTCAAATCTAAGAAGATCTGCATCCATTGGCCCTGCATCCTCCTGTTGTCTCCACCTGTTGGGTGCATCTTCTGTTTCCACTAAGTCCTGTTGGGTGCAAAATTCTGCTGTTTCTACCAAGTCCAGGTGGATACATCTGCTGTTTCCACCAAGTCCTGTTAAAAGCATCTGCAGTTTTCAGAGATTCTTGAGAGTTAATGACCCCCCCCCCCCCCCCCCCCCCCCTTTGGGTCTTTGTACCATGTTTATGTAAAAAAATATTGAAAGGAAATGGAAGGATGAATGTCTCGCCATTTAAAAAAGAAATGGTATGAAGACCCACTCTATATAAAAAAAATCAGTTTACCTACTTCAGTTTCGGAACATATTCTCAAAAACTCTAAGTCCAAATCCAATTGTGTGTTTGCTAAACATATATAGAACTGTTTATTATTTAAAGGGTTATGTATGTGTGTCTTCGTGGCTCTGTGATTATAGCGGCTGTATTGAAGCACCCAGTTTATTTTTCACGAGTGTTCGAATCATATACTATGAATTTTTTTTAGTTCAGGTTGAAATTTAGATAAATACGATACCTTTTTTCACTATGAAAAAAAAATTAATTATTGAATTTATTACGGTCAATAAATATATTTTCTATAATAAACAAGTTTTCTTGAGAGATATATAACATTTTAAATGCATTCCTGCTTGAGCCTACAGTTCACGAATAAACTCTAAACAATCATGGGTAGACCAGCACAAATGTACTTAAAACTTGAAATCAATAAACAAAATAAACAGATAATGGGGTGAGTACAAACTTAATTAAAGGATTAGGGAAGGGGAAAGGAATATGTACTTAATACATGAAAAACAAAATAAACAGACAAGGGCTAAAATACAAACTTAACCAAAATCAGGGATGGGGAAAGATGAAATGATCAAAAAATAAACAGATAAGGGCTTAAATACTAACTAAATAGGATCAGGGATGGGGAAAGGAATGTACTTAAAACATGAAAGCAGAAAAACCAACTCAAAAACAAAATAAACTGATAAAGACTTTAATACAAACTAAATAGGATCAGGGATATGGAAAGGAATGTATACCCTTACCAAAATAAAAGCCTTCTGGCACATAGTTGCAGCAAGTTTACTGCAAAGTTGCCGCAACCTTGCGGCAACTATTTGCGGCAAACTTGCCGCAAATAGATTTTTCGTATGCAAATTTTTTTCTGGCACACAGTTTGCAGCATATTTGCGGCAAAGTTCTGGCGCATTTGCGGCAAACATTTCAAATCCTTACATTATGCACTTAGCTGCAAGTTTGTGGCACACACTTGCGGCACATTTCTGGCATATAACTGATATAGTTTACTGCAAGTTTGTGGCACACACTTGTGGCACATTTCTGGCATATAGTTAACTGCAAATTTGTGGCACAGTCACTTGTGGCACATTTCTGCATATACAATTCCATAAGCTAATATACTTTACCTAAACAAAATTAATTTTAAAAGAATGTGATTAAACATGACAGCAACATGTAATACATGTACTATAAAAAAAGAACATTTAAGCCATTTTAAAAATTATTTATGAAAATTTCAAGGTAAAAAGGTACATGTATATATAACACTAACTTTAATATTAATGTTTTAAAAAAACTTGCACAGTACAGAACAAAATCTGTTGATTGAACAGTTACACTGTATACATCAGATAGAGAAAGAAACAGATTAAAAAAAAATAAATTCACAACCTTTGAGTAATATAATGGCACAAATTTACATTGGTCATTATGCAAAATGAATAGAGGATTTGTAGTTAACAACAATCACAAAACATTTTACATCTAAGAAAAGATTCACCTCTTACAATGAATTTCAACTGCACATATCAAAGTAATAGTGCTGCACGATATGAATAAAAACATATAAAGTATTTTGACAAATTAAATCTTACAATATTATTTACACAGTAAAGGCGACCATTTTGTTCAGTGTCTTGATTCTATCACTTTAAAAAAAACAACCACATATTCCCCTTGAAGAATCCATGTCATGTTGAAAGAGTGTCCTCATCTGTTGCATTTCCCATTAATTGATTGATTGTATATTTTTTAAAGTCCCTCATGAGAATTTTTCACTTATATGGAGATGCCAACATCTGCCGTGGGAGAGCTGCAAATTTTGTCCTATACTACATTAATTGGCACTCAGGGCCATTGCGCAGGGAGGATAGTTTTTGATCATCACCTACTGCAACATGGGACCTCAGTTTATACAGTCTCATCCGAAGGATCCACAGTGGAATTCAACTCCTTACTTTGTGAATCGAGAGCAGACGCTCTAACCATGCGGGTGACACATTTGATAGGAATATTTATTAACTACTTTCTTGGTACAGTACTACAAGTTCACTCTGACATTTCAACTAACTTTTCATGATTTGGGGGGGGGGGGACTTCCTTTCCAACATTATGCAAGTACCTGTTAAAAAGATAGGGAGAAATTACTTGCATTGCAGTCATTGAAACCAATAGTTATTTAAGCAATGAATTAAACCTAATTTTGACCTAGAGATCCCACATTTGTTATGATCTTGTTTTGTGTGCATTAAAATCATATTTAAAATGGCATTTCAGGATAGATTGACAAACAAGGATTCAAAAACAACACTTCGTTAAATAAAACTACATGCTTCTTTGACAAATTATATAATGTAAAGTGTATTTCATCATTTGTTTATTTGTTTAAATGACATAAACATTTATATGGACCTAATTCTTAATTGTGATTACTTACTTTTAGTCCATATCTTAGTTAGCAGAATCCTTTCCTGCAGATAAATGCCCTCTTGATCTATTCTTTGTGGAGGGTTTACTGATTCATCATCAGTCCATCTGGATAGAACAAAAAATAGAAACATATTCTATATCGACCCAATTTGTTATGAACAAGGACTGTATAAAGCTGAGTGGAGTGGAGTGGAGTGGAGTCGTGGAGTCATGGAGTGGAGTCGTGGAGTGGAGTCGTGGAGTGGAAATTGTATTATAACAATACAGGAAGTTTGAGAACAAAACAATTTCTTTTGCATACAATATCTCCCCTTCATTGTCGTTTTGGATTTGTGTACACTGTACCAAGAATGAAACAAGAAACAAAAGAAGTCCATGCAATCAAAAACTAACGACCTTTAAATGTCAAACAGAGAATCACCTAGAAATGCTTTATATAAACACTATCTAAACTTAGCAAGACTGTTTGACCTTATTCGCCTATCCCAAAACAGGCAAACCTAGCAAGAGGTGTTGACAGCTTTGATATCAAACAGAGAAAGAGCACTGCACTGCAGAACTGATGACAGCAATTTAATGAGAAAGGCACATTTTTTTTTTCATTTTACTATTAAAGTGCAAGATAGCCCCTTTGTTGCAATTTGAAGGTCACATTTTTTTCTGTATCTCTATCTTCTTAACACGTATCTTCCTTTTCTGGTTAAAGTAGAGGACATGCTACAGAATAGAGTGTTAAGACTCGACTGATAAATACATATCAGCAATTGGATCTGTTGAAGTTTAATAATTGACCAGGATTAATTACTAGACTTAAAATAAATATAATTACCGGAATTGAAAACCTTAAAAAGTAAAATATTTATTGAAATGAGCTCAACAACTTGTGTGGGTTTTTTTTCATTTTAAAGTACACATTGTGCATTTTAAATGATGACACACAATTAACTTTAAATAAAATTATTTTACCCTTGTTTTGTGAAAAGGGAGCTGTTTTGATTTATACCTATAATTAGTTTCACCAATATTTGATCAAGCTTTTTTTATAAATACTCATAACAAAATTAATACACGTACATATGATAAGTAATGTCCCCACCCTAAAACAAGTGCTTTCCTTTTCTTTTGCTGATCAATGTATAACATGCAGTCTAGCAAGCAGTATATGTATCATTGAGGCAATTATTTATTATTGATGAAAACATTTTGACAGAATTCATTTGGACTTTAAAAGAATGTTTATCCCTATAGCGATGTGATGAAATGTATTTGGTTACTTCTGATCATAAAGATGTATTGTAAACTAAGTTACATGTATTTATATCTTATTGATTAATTATCATATATACTGTAGTTGGAGGGGCAGATATAGTAACACATTTGTTTGTTTTAGTTTGTGTAAGTTAACAGGTGACATCATTTAGATTTTTTTTGCTGACAAAAGCAATATAGCACTTAATTCAGTTCTTTTTCAAGCAAATTTTTATTTACAATCAACAACTGAGTAAGCATTTCAAGCGCAGTAATTAAATCTGTCAACACTTCTCGCCTGTTGGGATGGGAGTGCATATGGGTCACTTGGTCTCTGTTCTCAAAACAAAAAGTTATTCCCATTGATGTGTTTACATTTAAAGGTTATATCCCCCCCCCCATTTTCTCATTCATCTACAATATATATGAACTATTATTGTAACAGTCTCTCAATGATCACAGACAGCTATAGCTTGGGCATATAGAGTTGAAAAGGAAAGGAGGGATTGTGTTCGATTACCTGAGTAATTTTTTGAATTCCATAGCTCTACATCTACTATATAGTAACGTTCTGTAGTGTTTCCTACAATTTACCAATACCTGCTAACCTCTACGCCCAAAAGCAGAGTTGTAAATATTTACACAAAATGAGAAATAACAAACAATTAAATAAGATAGTTTTACTTTTAAAAAATAATTTAGATAGAGATTGAAAGCTACCGCATTATATAATACAAGTAAAATAAAATAAAATTGATTTGAATGTAATGATTTTTTGACAAATCATTGAATATTTTGTACATTGTAGCAAACCATAAAATTTTAAGAACATCATAAAGTTGACAACATCCTGCTTGAACTAGTCATCTTTTTAAAAATAAAATTGAATAACCAAATACATTTCAGCACATCGCTATTGGGATAAACTTTCTTTTAAATTCTCCATTGACTGCATGTTATATATTGACCAGCAAAATACAACGAAAGCACTTTTTTCCCCCATTACTTATGATATGTATAATTTTTGTTCTGGTCACATTATAAAATAAGCTTGATCAAATATTGGTGAAACTAATTTTGTGACTAATTGTATGTTGTTTTACATCCCTCTCAAGAATTTAAACTCATATTTAGACCCCATCACCTGCGGATGGAGATTGAGCTGTAATTTTTGTCCTATACTCGCACTATACTTGATCATTGAGCAGTGAAGGGTATTTTTCGTGCTAGTAACTACTGCGACACAGTACAATGGACATTGATGTTTGCGTTCTCATCTGAAAGACCGGTCTCTATAATGTAAGGATCAGCTCCTTACTGCACGACACAGAGCAGACACTCCAATCACTGCGCCACGCGGATGACAAAACTAATTATAAGAATAAAGTATCACAAGTTCCTCTTCAAGAAACAAAGGTTAAAAATTTGAAAAATAAGTAATGCATCATCGTTTAAAATGTGTTTCAAAAATCAGACATAGCAACACCAGTTTCTCAGCAAACATTTCAAAAAATATTATCCATTTTATGTTTCACAGCTGTATGATATGTATTTGTCAGTCGAGTCTATTAACACCTATATTCTGAAGCATGTCTCCTAAAAGGGATATATGCGTGTAAATATTTAGATATATATGTTTATATACAAAGATAGAGATACAGAAAAAGAAATTGTGACCTTCAAATTCCAACAAAGAGGATATCTTTAATAGTGAAACCTATTTTTTTAAAATATGTGCCTTTATAATTATGTAGTTGTCATTAGTTCTGCAGTGCAGTGCTTTTTCTCTGTTTGATATTAAAGCTGTCAACACCTCTTGCTAGGTTTGCCTGTTTTGGGATAGGCGAATAAGGTCAAACAGTCTCGCTAAGTTTAGATAGTGTTTATATATTACGTAGTAAAGCATTTCTAGGTGATTCTCTGTTTGACATTTAAAGGTCGTTAGTTTTTGATTGCATGGACTTCTTTTCTTTCTTGTTTCATTCTTGGTACAGTGTACACAAATCCAAAACGACAATGAAGGGGAGATATTGTATGCAAAAGAAATTGTTTTGTTCTCAAACTTCCTGTATTGTTATAATACAGACTCCACTCCACGACTCCACTCCATGACTCCACGACTCCACTCCACTCCACTCCACTCAGCTTTTTACCCCAAGCCATTCTAACTGGCTCAGCAAATACAGTCAAGTTTTATTTCTATGTTAAAAAGACATCAGTGTTACACAATTTTTTTTAAAAAATACTCACATTCTCTCTTTATCCACGGTCTATGTTGCTGTTTTCTCCTTTCTCTTTGTTCTTGTCATGAGTCATGACCCAGGTGGTTTAAAATTGGCGCAAACTTCTAAACCGGAAGTGAACTGATAAGCCGTTCTTAGATAGGTCTGTAACGCAACAGACAAGTCGTTCCTAAATATTTATGGCACACTTCTGGCACACAGTGATTTTGATAGTTAAAAGAAACATTTCTGGTACACTTCTGGCACACTTTATAAATAAAAGGCATCTAAAGGGAAAATTGTGGCATACTTCTGGCACATATGTGCATCAGATCATTTAATGTGCCGCTAGAAGTACATATGTGCCCCTAGCAGCACACAATGAACCGCAAGTGGCATACTGTGTGCTGCTAGCTGCATTTACTGCACACTTCTGGCATACTGTTCTGGTGCATAGATTTGTTTGCCGCAAACTTGCTGCAAGCTTGCCGCAAACTTGCAGCAAACATTTCATTTTGGTAAGGGTATATACTTTAAACATGAAAGCAGAAAAACCAAAAAACAAAATAAACAGATAAGGACTTTAATACAAACTAAATAGGATCAGTGATGGGGAAAGGAATGTACTTAAAACATGAAATCAACAAGAAAACATTGATTTAACCATCAATTGTTGCCTGGGAAGTAAATAAAGTAAACAATGTAAATGAGTCTTGATCATCAAACCGCTTCAATATGTGTGAAAAAGGCATGCGTCTAAATGATGGAGACAATAGTCCAGAACATTCCGAAAACTTGCAGTTCAATGAAAACCGAAAACAATGCCCTTTTAAACTTTATCAATTCCTCAAGTAATTGTTGGATGCATAAGATATAAATTGAAACCAGAAACATGCATCACCTATATTCAAAATGCATTTTACTTAATAAAGGATATAAAAAACGAATTGTGTAATATAGTACGTTTTTATGCGATAAGTAAAATTCAATTTTTTAAAAATCGGGACCCGTCATTTTTTCCGTTAGAAAATGATAAGCAACTTTATGTATTAAAAATGGAAACACATATATTTTTACAGATTCACTTTATGGAGAAAAATATATTATGTATCTCGAAATTTATAATGGAAAAGAAAATTGACCTTTTGACCTCAAAATAAATAGGGGTCTTCATTAGGCCACAGGGAGTTCTTATGTAAAATTTCATTTCAATAGCTCAAATGGTTCTAGAGATATCATGTGGAAACGAAAGTGTTTTTACAGACAGAATTTGCTTATTTATGACCTTGACCTTTGACCTTTTGACCTCAAAATCTATAGGGGTCTTCTTTAGTCCATAGGGAGTTGCTATGCTAAATTTCATTGCAAACGCTCAAAGGGTTCTCGAGATATCGTGTGGAAACGAAAGCGTTACAGACAGACAGAAAGATGGACCGACGGAGGGACGGACGGACAGACGGACGGACGGACGGACAAACCCAAATTAATATCCCCCACTTTTCAAGCGGGGGACAATAAACAGACAAGAGCTAAAATACAAACTTACCAAAATCAGGGAAGGGGAAAGGAATGTATTTAAAACATGAAATGAAATGATCGAATAAACAAAATAAACAGATAAGGGCTGAAATACAAACTATATACACAGGATCGGGGAAGGGGAAAGGAATGGACTTAATTAAAACATGAAAGCAGAAAAACCAAAAAACAAAATAAACAGATAAGGGCTGAAATACAAACTAAACAGGATCAGAGGAGGGGAAAGGAATCCCGTGATTGCATTTATGCCTACAATAGCCGTGTGTGCTTGATTGATGTATTTATAGACATTGCATTCATGTGATTTAACCTAACCAAAACACAGATAATGGGGTGAATACAAACTAAACAAAATCAGGGAAGGGGGAAAAGAATGTTCTTAAAACATGGTATTACTAAAGAAAATAAACAGATAAGGGCTGAAATACAAACTTAAATACCAAAATCAGGGAAGGGGAAAGAAATGTACTTAAAGCATGAAATCAATAATGAAAATAAACAGATAAGGGCTTAAATACAAATTAAACAGGATCAGAGAAGGGGAAATTAAGGTATATGTACTTAAAACATGAGATCAATAATGAAAATAAACAGATAAGGGCTGAAATACAAACTTACCAAAATCAGGGAAGGGGAAAGGTATACACTTAAAACATGAAATCAATAAACAAAAAACAGATAATGGGATGAATAACAAACAAACCTCATAACAATAACAATTAACAAAAACTCATAATTAACAATAACAAATAATTAAGAATCTCAACCAAATCAAATAACTTAAACTCATAACAATAACAATTAACAAAAACTCATAATTAACAATAACAAATAATTAAAAATCTCAACCAAATCAAATAACTTAAACTCATAACAATAACAACTAACTAAAACAAATAACAACAAATGCGCATAACTGTCACAATAACAAATAACTGAAACGTATAACAATTTCAACTAATAAAAACAAATACAAATAACAAATAACTAAAACTCATAACTATAACATTATAAATAACTAATATCCCCTATACATGTATATATATTACAAATGACTGATCCTCTTACCAATAACAAAGAACTTACATATTCAAAATGCCAATAACTTTAAAACTGATAGATAACAAATATCTATCAATCATAACAATAACATTATGATTCATTACAATAACAAATAGCATACATTTAACAACACTAACAAAAGCTAAAACTTAACAGTAACAATAACCAAACACATTAAAACATAATATGTAACAAATAACAAATAAAACATGAAAATTAACAACTTTAACAACCCTCATAAACAAACAACTATAATAACAACCCAATAAGCAAATAACAATAAAAACAACCTAATAAACAAATAATAACAAAAACTAACGAACTAAACAAAATAAAAAACAATAAATAACTAAAATAACATTGAGACCTTACATAAAAAAATACAAAGAAAAACCTCCATTCCAGCGTTGTTTTCATGCTGTTCCAATCCATTATGAAGAGCCAGACGCCTCCAAATCCTTATTTCACTATCTCCAATGATGAAATTCCAGACACCTCCAAGGACAGCATCTCCAATGATGAAGTCCCAGCAAAGAAAGACAGACAAGATTAGACAAAGAAACAAAAACACAACAAAAACCAAATTGAATGAACCACTACAAAAAATGTGATGAGAGTGGGGGAGGGGAGGGAATTGTTAGTACTTAGTGGGAGTGCCAAAATAAATAATGAAACGATCTCACCTCTGCTTTTCCTTAACAACGTTCAAATACCTCCATTCCAGCGTTGTTGGCGTGCTGTTCCAATCCAATATGCCCAGCCTTCTCTTAGTCCTCCAACGATGAAATGCCATCAGCCTCCAAATCCTTATTCCACTATCTCCAACGATGAAGTCCCGGCAAAGAGAGAACAGACAATATTAGACAAGGAAAAAACAACTGAACAAAAACCAAATTGAAAGAACAACTAAGAAAAATGTGATGAGTGTGTGGGAGGGGAGGGAAATGTTAGTACTTAGTAGGAGTGCCAAAATAATAATGAAACAATCTCACCTCTGCTTTTCCTTAACTACGTCCAAATACCTCAATTCCAGCGTTGTTGGCATGCTGTTCCAATCCAATATGCCTAGCCTCCTCTTAGTCCTCCAATGATGAAATGCCATCAGCCTCCAAATCCTTATTCCACTATCTCCAACGATGAAGTCCCGGCAAAGAGAGAACAGAAAAGATTAGACAAAGAAAAAAACAACTGAACAAAAACCAAATTGAAAGAACCACTACAAAATATGTGAGGAGAGTGAGGGAAGGGTGGAAATTGTAAGTACTTAGTAGGAGTGCCAAAATAATAATGAAACAATCTCACCTCTGCTTTTCCTTAATGACTTAAAAATACCTCCATTCCAGCGTTGTTGGCATGCTGTTCCAATCCAATATGCCCAGCCTCCTCTTAGTCCTCCAACGATGAAAAGCCAGCTGCCCCAAATCCTTATTCCACTATCTCAAATGATGAAGTCCCAGCAAAGAAAGAACAGAAAAGATTAGACAAAGAAAAAAACAACTGAACAAAAACCAAAATGAATGAACCACTACAAAAAATGTGATGAGAGTGGGGGAAGAGAGGGAAATGTTAGTAATTAGTGGGAGTGCGAAAAAAATAATTATAAAACGATCTCACCTCTACTTTTCCTAAACATAGTCAAAAAACCTCAATTCCAGCGTTGTTGGTGTGCTGTTCCAATCCAATATGCCCAGCCTCCTCTTCGTCCTCCAACGATGAAAAGCCTGCAGCCTCCAAATCCTTATTCCACTATCTCCAACGATGAAGTCCAGGCAAAGAGAGAACAGACAAGATTAGACAAAGAAAAAAACAAATGAACAAAAACCAAATTGAAAGAACCACTACAAGAAATGTGAAGAGAGTGGGGGAGGGGAGGGAAATGTTAGTACTTAGTAAGAGTGCCAAAATAATTATAAAACAATCTCACCTCTACTTTTCCTTTTCAACGTCAAAATACCTCCATTCCAGCGTTGTTGGTGTGCTGTTCCAATCCAATATGCCCAGCCTCCTCTTAGTCCTCCAACGATGAAGAGCCAGCAACCTCCAAATCCTTATTCCACTATCTCCAACGATGAAGTCCCGGCAAAGAGAGAACAGAAAAGATTAGACAAAGAAAAAAACAACTGAACAAAAACCAAAATGAATGAACCACTATGAAAAATGTGAGGAGAGTGGGGGAGGGGAAGGAAACGTTAGTACTTAGTAGGAGTGCCAAAATAATTATAAAACGATCTCACCACTACTTTTCCTTTTCAATGTTGAAATACCTCGAATCTAGCGTTGTTGGTATGTTGTTCCAATCCAATATGATCAGCCTCCTCTTAGTCCTCCAACGATGAAATGCCATCAGCCTCCAAATCCTTATTCCACCATCTCAAATGATGAAGTCCCGGCAAAGAAAGAACAGAAAAGATTAGACAAAGAATTAAACAACTGAACAAAAACCAAATTGAAAGAACCACTACAAGAAATGTGAGGAAAGTGGAGGAGGGGAGGGAAATGTTAGTACTTAGTAGGAGTGCCAAAATAATAATGAAACAATCTCACCTCTGCTTTTCCTTTTCAACGTCAAAATACCTCCATTCCAGCGTTGTTGGCATGCTGTTCCAATCCAATATGCCCAGCCTCCTCTTAGTCCTCCAACAATGAAGAGCCAGCAGCCTCCAAATCTTTAATTCACTATCTCCAATGATGAAGTCCCAGCAAAGAGAGAACAGAAAAGATTAGACAAAGAAACAAAAACACAACAAAAACCGAAATGATTGAACCACTACAAAAAAAGTGAGTAGAGTGGGGCAGGGGAGGGAAATGTTAGTTCTTAGTAGGAGTGCCAAAATAATTATAAAACAATCTCACCTCTACTTTTCCTCAACATCTTCAAAATACCTCCATTCCAGCGTTGTTGGTGTGCTGTTCCAATCCAATATGCTCAGCCTCCTCTTCGTCCTCCAACGATGAAGAGCCAGCAGCCTCCAAATCCTTATTCCACTATCTCCAACGATGAAGTCCCGGCAAAGAGAGAACAGACAAGATTAGACAAAGAAAAAACAACTGAACAAAAACCAAATTGAAAGAACCACTACAAGAAATGTGAAGAGAGTGGGGGAGGGGAGAGAAATGTTCGTACTTAGTAAGAGTGCCAAAATAATTATAAAACAATCTCACCTCTACTTTTCCTTTTCAACGTCAAAATACCTCCATTCCAGCGTTGTTGGTGTGCTGTTCCAATCCAATATGCCCAGCCTCCTCTTCGTCCTCCAACGATGAAGAGCCATCAGCCTCCAAATCCTTATTCCACCATCTCCAATGATGAAGTCCGGGCAAAGAAAGAACAGAGATTAGACAAATAAAAAACAACTAAACAAGAAACACTACATAAAATGTGAGGCATGTCGGGGAGGGGTTGAAAATGTAAGTACTTTGTAGGAGTGCCAAAATAATTATAAAACGATCTCACCTCTGCTTTTCCTTAATGATTTAGAAAAACCTCCATTCTAGCATTGTTGGCATGCTTTTCCAATCTAATCACTGCCTTTCAATATGGAAAATGGTATGTTCCTTCAGAAGAAAAGTCCCACACTAAAAATCAAATGATTGGTGATACTTTTATATAAAAGGAATATATTGAAGCAATCATTGTCTAGTTTGTTGGTTAAGCCAGGGCATCAACAATAGTTGGAAACATGGGATGAGTTGCATAATGGGTGAAGACCATTATGCAACTTATCCCATGTTTCCATGCAACTGCTGTATACAGGGTCATTTTCCTCTCTTGTTAATTTTGTCCCATTTTAAATTTGCCCAGTCATTATTTATATTCGCCCAACTGAGGTTAGGACGAAAGGGGCCAAAATTAAGAGGGTGCCATTTCTACCGATTTTGAAAAAATCCGGATTTTTTACCTACCTGGGTTCGTAAAATACCAACAAGTCAACAAATAAATAGAGGTCATGCAGTGTGGTATCTATTCTGTTTATTGCCACTAAGGCTGGGACAATATATCGAGATATCGATATATAGAGAATAATACATACCCTTTTCCACATCACATCCTGTATCAGCCCGAGACACCAATATCAACCCAGAGGGCCGAAGGCCCGAGGGCTGATACAGGATGTGATGTGGAAAAGGATATGTTTTATTATATTTATTACATACTTAGTAATAAAATACATAACACATTAAGTTGAGAAGAAAAGTAAACAATAATGCACGGACTTCTTAAAATGTATACAGTCTATTGTCTCGTACAGTTTTGGTTTGTTTCTGCATGTACTTCTATTTAAAATGTCCTCAATCCGTCATTTTAAAATAATCGATTATTTATCAATTAGTTTATTATTACATTCAAAAAGTTAAAATTAAGAGAATTATGTAACCCCCAAAATATGCGTATGATCACAAGTACTGTTTTTTGAGGTTTATTTTACTAGGGGTGTGATATTGATCTGTAACAGGGCTGATAACCTAAATCAGCCCCGCAAATGCATATCAGCCCTGCAGGGCTGATACGGCTTTTGTGACGTCAGCCATATCGCATATGCAAAAATCCTGTATTTATTACTAAGTATTTAATAAATCATGATATATGTGAGGAGATTACACATATTGAAAAAATATCGAAATATCGCCCCAAAAAATCTGACTTCTGTTTTTCTTTGTTTATTTAACATTTGGGGTTTAATATATTAAATAAATATAAAGTTTAATATAAATATAGATATGAAATAAATAATAATTAACACCACTTGAGTAAAATATTTTTGTTTTACAATATATAAACATTTATTTTGAATAAATTATTCTCATTTGCAAAGAATTAATTTGTTTATTTCAATGCAAAAAAAGATTTTATAAGCAATTAAACATATTTTGATACATGTGTTATTGTGGCTCAAATATCGTGATACGTATCGATATAGAAAAAGTTGTATCGTCCCAGCCCTAATTGCCACTGATAACAGGTAATCAACAAGGTGTCAATTAACTGTGCTAGCAGATGTGATTCCAGTAGCCATTCGGGGAACACACCGTTTTAGACGTTCGGGGAACACACCCTATCGATATAGAAAAAGTTGTATCGTCCCAGCCCTAATTGCCACTGATAACAGGTAATCAACAAGGTGTCAATTAACTGTGCTAGCAGATGTAATTGCAGTTGTAATTGCTCCTTATTCTCATTTAAAGTGTATATTATCAAAGACAGAGATGCCAGATGTGAAATTTTTTACAGAACATGACCTTAAATAATGATATGGAAGTACTTGATACTTTGCTGCAAAGAAGTTTACAAGTGCCTAAGACAAAACTATTTCTCCATAAACAATACAGTGATCATGGGAGCTAATATAAATGAAGAGTCTGAAGATTTCCCCACAAATTTTGAGATTCAATGTCTTAGTAAATCCTACATCAACATCAGCATATAACAGCCCCTGAAACTTTTTCAGAGCAGCAAGACTGTGTCAAAATTTACAAAGCTAAACAGGGTAATACATTTTTGAATTAAAATATAAAATTAGCACATCAGAACATTACTAAAATAAAGTATTATATTTAAAAATTCTAATATATGTTATGAGATTAAAAGAAAAAAATACAGGGTCCATGTATTTCTTTCATACTAAATAACACATTATTTTAAGAATATAAGCATGCATGAAGTTTTGACAATTATTTCAATTTCAGATCTTTAAATCCAGGAAACAACTCATGTTCCTTAGACTTAGTGAGAAAAATCCATTCATCCATCTTTTAATAGCTGGAAATTTTTTAACTCAGACTGTCTGCAGAACCTTATTAATTTTTCTTATTGCCAAGTTAAACTACAACATTTGCCATGAATATTATGTAAATGATGCTCTTATGGACAGGCAGAATAGATAGTGAACATAAATTGTTATAATTTCAAAATAAACTAGAGGTACTGTGAGCAATGAGCTCACTAAATGATACCCCCACCTCCCATATGAACATAATGGCAGTATCCATGTTTTACTCTGGAAAATCCAAAATATATGTCAGATCAAAAAGTAAAATATCTAGGTGCACAATGGCAATATGTAAAAAAGATTCTGTGAAAGTTTCATTAAATTTCCTTCAGTGGTATGAGTGAAGTTGTGGATAAGAGATGGGTACCCCAACCCATATCGAAAATAAATATAAAAATAATAGATTAAAATAATACAAAAATAATACAAAAAAAGTATATTTTTAATGACCAAATTTGGAACCCTTTTTATCTTGGTTCCAAATTAGGTCAAAAATAATACACTTTCTTAGAAATGAAACACAAAAAAATATATTTTTAATATACTTTATTTCTCAGTAAAAATACAAAAATAATACACTTGATGTATTTTTTCTGT
>PRKT01000064.1:836666-860729 GCA_003671525.1 Saccostrea glomerata | reverse complement strand
CCTCCGGGAAATTTCGATTTGCTTCCGACGCCTATGAAACTAAAAAAAAGAAGACAGGCCTTAAAAACGATTACATATAAATGTAAGTTGCACGATGGCATTTTTGTGCAGTGTTTAGGCCTGTCCTTTTGACATGAAACACTTAAAATCTTAAAACTCGATTTGTGTTCAAGCAAACATGATAAAATTTCATAATTTATCTGCTAAGAACAGGCTTTAACCACCCAGAAATTTTTATACATTAATTTCTTTAAAAAAAAATATGAGCTCAGTCTACGGAATTTTGGGACAACCCTCGTATATAGTTTGAATCACATATTTTTTAGCACATATACTAGCAATACGAATTTTTCTGAAGTATCAATTTTATTTATTCAATTTACCTTGACATTCTTACAAACTATCTTAATTATTTGATTCTAATTTTTGGAATTCTGTTTCAATATGTCTGCACTATTGTTTGCGCAGTATATTGAATTGCTTGACTAGTTAGCATGTTCTTCATAACAAAAGGAAGACAGAAAAAATCCCGAATTAAGGATAAGAGCAATATAATTCATTTTTTTTTAAAATAGATTACGATACTCCATATTAATACATTCTATGTTTATTTTCACTATTTATTATGCCCCCGGATCGAAAGATCCCAGGGATATATTGGTGTTTTTTTGTCTCTCTGTCTCTCTGTCTGTTGTCAACTTTAGGTGAGGCTATGGCTTTCATATTTCACGGGTGTATTCCTTGTGACAAGACCTTTCTACGGGCTCCACCAAATTTGATTTGACCTTGACCTTGGCGTTTGACCTACTTAAAAAAAATTCACTTTAACCTTTGCCATAACTTTTGACCAGTTGGAGCTAGGGCTTTCGTTTTCCGCATGTATGTTCATTGTGGCAGGACCTGGCCTGGGGGCCATAAAAGTTAGACGAGCTCACTTTTGATCTCAGTCTCACTTTTTCCAAAGGAATATATAGAGGAAAAGTGAGACTGAGATCAAAAGTGAGTTTATCTAACTTTTATGGCCCCTAGGCCTGGTATAAATATTTTTTTACCTTGTCCTAAGAGTTTGACCCACGATTTAAAAACTTTGACCTTTGTCGTGGCTTTTATAAACAGCAAGAAATATAGGGCTTTCGTGTTTCGCGGGTGTGCTCTTAGTAACAAGACCTTCTTTTGACTTTTGACCTTTTTACCTTGACCTTTGGAGTTTGACATGCATTTGAGAGAATTCAACCCTCGCCATAAGCTGACATACGGGGGGCATCAGTGTTTCACAAACACATCTTGTTTTAATAGAAAATGGTCACTTTAATGCACACATGTCTCACAATGCCTGTAATATACTAGTAGTTTCATGTTTAGTTATGTATAGTAATTCAAAATTAATACATGTTGTAGATTAATAAAAATACATGCAATATACTCCAAATTAAAGGACTATGTAACACTTACCCTTACTAAAAATTTACAAATTAGAGTAATTTTGTGCTTCTATTTATCTACTCCCCACCCCACCTCCACTTTTTGTCACAGAACACTGAAATAACACAGGCACCTGACGTTACTTATTTTTCTCTTAATAAAAAAAATTATACACATACCTAATAATAAATTATTAGGTATGTGTATAATTTTTTTTATTAAGAGAAAAATAAGTAACGTCAGGTGCCTGTGTGAAATAAGGGTAAAGTAGTACATGTACATGTATATAATGTATGAAAAAAATGGTTCTGTTTCAAATACAGGTTAATCTAAGAGGGGACTTGTAATTAGTCTAACTATTCAGTGTAAAAGCAAATTAGTTATATACATGTAATCATCTATTGTTATTTGCAAGTGGGAACAGGTGGAGTCGAGAATTTTAAAAAGTGGGAATAGGTAGAAGACACCCAATTGGATATCTCGTCAATTTATCCTCCCCCTTTTTTGTGTGTGAATAACAGTACAACATGCCTGTAAGTGTGAGGCTAAAATTAAAATCAAGTGGAGTTTGAAATCAAGTATTCGACCAAGATACATGTATAGAGATTTGATACCTACTTTGACTTACCTTAAGTGTTTCTCTAAGCAACAGTCATTTCGGTTCATTAATACTATCATTTTTTTTTCTGAAGGAAAATCACGACTTCTCGGCGTTTACAGCATTGTTTTCATAAAAAAAAATCCATACGATATAATGATGCACTATTGTTTTATATGATGTTTTTTAATCTAAAAAAATGTAAAACGTCAAGTTCCTGTGACAGAATAGCACTTATCCTGCTGTTCAAAATAGAGAAGATCCTGAATTGATAGACTAATGTATATTTTTTGACCAATTTTTGGTTATAAATGATGCAAATATCAAGTTTCTAAAATATTAGGAAACTGTGACTCCACAGTTCAAAATTCTGCTTTTCTTTCAACTATAATTATCATGCATAAATATATACAACTTTTTGTCAATTTAATGACATTAATATGAAAATTAAAATTAAAATAAAATCTGTAATGTCATATTTATTGAATATTCGATATTTTCGTGATTTTTTAGAGTTTGTATAAAAAATATATTTTAAAGTCCCCCCCCCCCCCTAAAATTTCCAGTTAAAACACACAAGTATTTTTTGTGTTTACGGTTTTTATGTCGATTTATTAAAAAAAAGTGCGAGTCCATTTATTTATTTATTTATTTATCGTCTTGTTCACAATTGATTTAAACTGAAAAAAGAACTTTTATGAATGTTGAAGAAAAAAGGTGACCGTGGTACGAGTTAATATTAATTTCGCGCATGCGTTAAAAGAACCGGCAAAGTGCACGAGGATTTCAAGATGGCGGCTGACAGGGGCTCGGAACACGAGCAAAGAAGGCAAAGAAAATCGGAATCCCAGTCGCAAGGGAGTGTAAACGGCGACGAGATGGAGGAACCAGACTTCAGTGATCAAGAGGGATATGTTGATGACATTTCAGATGAAGGTGAAAATGAGTTTGCTACATTATTGTTCATCAATATGGGCTGTTGTATTGTTGGCAAACACGTGTAATGTGAAAATCAAAGTCACATGTACAAAATAAGGCATTTGAATGTGATTGATACAGTTAAAATCAGGGTATACATGATAATACACTAAAAATGAAAAAAAACAACCAAAGTAACTCTTTGTAAGCCAAATCCATATAGGACATTCCTCTTGGTGCTGACCACAGGAGTCGGCAATTTTATCAATAGATAGAAAATAAATGGTAAACAGGCATAAATCCTACCAGTGAGCTTCGCGAGCGTAGCGAGCGAAGCGACAGGATGGCAACGAGTTTTCTCGATTTTCTCTAAATCGCTGTCCAGCCAACATCAAACTTCACATATCAACTTCGGAGTGTCCAGTAAGTAATTCCTAACATTTTTTACCATTCAACTACCCTAAATTATCTTTATAACCACACTTTTTCACATCTCGTTTACAACCAGCGGCCATTGACAATCTGCGTGACGTCACACCCACTGCAGCAAATAATAAATAATCATTTTGGGTCTCTTTTAATGTGTTTTCGGCATTAGTAATTGATTTTTAAAAATCCACTTACTGAACAGAAGCTCCAAAATTGCTGGACATCTTCAATTGTCTTGAATCAGTTATTAGAAACGACTGTCACTCTCTGTTTTTAAATTTCCCACAAACGAAAGTAGACGATTATCTCCCTTTCTTTTTGAATCAACACATTCCAATTTATATTAAGGGATAGAGATAGTTGATGTTTTTTGAGTTATATAAACATTAAAAAAAAAATTACAACTCAATTCATTGGTAAATATTTTTTAAATAGCATATTTATTAATTTGAAGAATTATTATTTGCTGCTGTGGGTGTGACGTCACGCAGATTGTCAATGGCCGCTGGTTGTAAACGAGATGTGAAAAAGTGTGGTTATAAAGATAATTTAGGGTAGTTGAATGGTAAAAAATGTTAGGAATTACTTACTGGACACTCCGAAGTTGATATGTGAAGTTTGATGTTGGCTGGACAGCGATTTAGAGAAAATCGAGAAAACTCGTTGCCATCCTGTCGCTTCGCTCGCTACGCTCGCGAAGCTCACTGGTAGGATTTATGCCTTTTACCATTTATTTTCTATTTATTGATAAAATTGCCGACTCCTGTGGTGCTGACAGGAAAATACCTGCCGGTTGGTACTTGAATGAACTGTTGTGCAAACACATATTTCCGTTATTTTATTTCTGTCTTGTTCAATGGAATGAGTGCTTAGGACAGGGGTTGACAATACCATTGCCGAATACTCTGGCAAATGAATTTTTTGGTGGGAAAGTGACACTTGATCAACCACTTGACCGTGTGCAATTGACTTTGAAAATACATATGCAAGTCTTGAATTTAAAACTTGTCACAAGGGTTTGCATGATCTACTCAGTATTTGTAATTTTTTTTTTTTAAATGTAAGTACAGTGGAGTCGCCAATTCCGGGTCATCTCCAATTCCGGGTCACTCATTGTATTTTATGTCATATTGTATAAATTAAAGCGCAAAAAACTTGATGAATACGCTGGTCATGAAAAACTGGTCTTTCTGTATGTGATTAATAACAAAATTTTGAATATCATCTATAAGAGAGCATCCGACAATCGAAATTCTGAGACGCACGCATTTAAGACTTGGATGTTTCTGCTGCGGTGACGGGCTACTTTCATTTTTGTTCTCTGAAGAAAGGCTGATAAAAAGTTCTACATAAATAATAAAAGCTCGAAAGTATGGCAAATGCATTTAGTTTTAACCGAGAAATCAATCATAATGATCGCTGATAAAAAAAAAATTACAATGATTATTAAATCAAACTGTAGTAGTTTCTCCAATTGCGGGTCACGTAATCTCGTGGCATGAACATGTCAAAATTCTATGTACAAAACCAATCGACAACCGTATATTTACATTGATTATCAGACTTGTCGAAATTTTTTAATCGCTGTCAGACATTTGGTCTGACACAGTCAAATGTTTTGTCGGACCAGTCGAACTTTTGTCAGACCAGATACTTGTACGTTATTTTGATGCCGGTAAAATCATATGAATAAGAGCACCAAAATGGCCTTTATTATTTTCAATAGCTTTCAATCTAACAAGTTTCCTTTCTTGGGATAGAGAGTCTTTAACATAGACATAAATGACAAGTTTTATGACTTCGCTATAACAAATTTACATAGCTAGCGTCAACATGCTGCGTACGCGGCCATTTTTTTCCTGTGTTTGTGACCTTGAACTACGCATCCCGATCCCGACCTTTATTAAATTTGCATTACGCTCATTTTTTTCAAACGGTCATCTGGACTGACGTTTTCTTAAATGTTATCGGTCCAGACAAATTTTTACCAGCCTTGCCGACAGGACCGACGAATTTCGACAAGTCTGGATTATCAAAAATATTCTTAATGGAAAATATTTTTTCTAAAAATTAAAATCGAGTTAACCCTTCAAATGCATTTTTTAATAAATGAATTTAATTGTATTATCTTTAATCCTAATACATTTTTTTTTATTCTGCATTCTGAAATTGGTTTTGTTGTAATTGTTTTTAAAATAATTTAAACATATTTCTGTGGTTGTTTTACTTTTTTTCCAAGCTGCATGAGTTGTTTCAACATCATAAAAATCGTGCTCCGAAACGTTCCATGAATATTACAAGACCTTGAAGTCACATGACCCGGAAATGGAGAAAATGATTTGTAACTGGGGAAGCTAGGCTTTGCTGAAATACCCCTGTAAATATTGTTCCCGTGTAGCTACTTTGAAAACGAAAAGGTTTTTGGATGACTCGCTATTTGTTCTTTCAATACATATATTGCATAAAATATAAATTGAACAGATTTGCAAAATATCAACGAAACACCCTGACGTGACCCGGAATTGGCGACTTCACTGTTTATAGTATATGGACATTGGTGGGTCAAGCAAATATTGTGGTAGGGGAAGTGTATTTTGACCATGCACTTGCCCTTGGACAAGTGCCTAAAAATATATTTGTCAGCTCCTATTGCTGGAAATCTCAGTTAGACTTGTTTAGACAAATTTGAAAAAAGAATTGGGCTGCTGTCTTTTTCAAAGGTCAGGCCAGAGCCACACAGAGTAATTCACAAACTGCCTGAACTTTGACCATTTGTTACAATCAAGATGGCTTGAATTAAATTCTCTGTCAGATTCAACTTACCCTTTTGGACATCCTTTTAACTCCCTTTTGACATAATTTCATTTCCTACCTTTATTATTTTTAAAGGCAACCCAAAATCAAGTTGTTATTTTTTCATAATTTCAACATATTTGTTTAAACTTCCAACTTCGAAGAGCTCAAATGATGAAAGTTCATCATTTGACCATTTGTTTCTTTTTATGCCAAATAATAGTAGAACTAAGTATTTGAAGCACTCAAATCTCACTGACATTAGTCATCACCTTAGGGGAAACCTGAAATTAAAGCCCAAATGGAATTTTAAAAACTTATCTTTTAATTTATAAGTAAAACTGCCTCAAATACACCATAGGAAAGTAGAATCATGTCATCCTAGTTCTATTTTTTCTGAGCTGTAAAAAAGTTACATTGGTGATTTGTTCTCTTACACATTATAGATCATTTTACTTGGCAGATTTTTTTTAACTTAAAATACATGTTATGGAAATTTGTAAACTCATTTTACTTCAAATTGATTTGGATTCCAGTATAATGGGTAAAGTCTGATATCATCTTTGTTGATTGCAACTTATAACTAGGCTTCAAATGATATCTACAATATCCTGTTTATTAATATGCAATCAGAGTTGCTGGGAGACCTACTGAAGACCAAACCTAAAGAATCCGATGGCATTGACAACATTGTTGTGGTGGATAATGTTCCTCAAGTTGGACCAGACAGGCAGGAAAAACTCAAAAACGTCATCAGAAAGATCTTTGAAAAATTTGGCAAAATCACCAGGGAATTCTTTCCATCTGCTGGTGATAAAACAAAAGGGTATATATTTTTTTTATGTTTGCTTTTGAAACCTGATTTATCTAAACTTGTAAAAAAAATATTTTGTGAATTCACTAAATAGTTTTTTAAAATGACTTATTAAAAAATGTTCAGAGATGGAAAATATATTGATTAAAAAAGAATTTTATACAGAATGTATGAATATGAAATTGTTATTTTGAATACTTATATTAAAATCCTTATAATTAAAAAAAAATGTTTCTTTAAGGAACAGAAAATTGAAAGCATATTCAACACAACTTTCAGGACTTTCATACTAAAGCATTTGTTTCTAGGTTTGTATTTCTGGAGTACAGTTCCCCCAATCATGCCATGGAAGCTGTGAAGATGGCTAACGGCTACAAGCTGGACAAACAGCACACACTACAAGTCAACCTCTTCTCTGACTTCGACAAGTAAGACAAATAGGGCTGTACCAGTATAATGATTCTTTGTGAGATAAATTTTGTTGACCATCTGGCATCATTAAAGATACTTTATAGTCATATAGTGCCAGTTGGCTAATATTATTTTTTGAATTTTTTCAGGTTTGAGAAGATTCCTGAACAATGGGAGGCACCAAAAGCCAAAGCTTATCATGATGTTGTAAGTCTGTAGTGAATTTTAGAAGAAGAAATAAAGTTTAAGCTGTGTTTCAGAAATTGTTGTTGATTATGATTGGGATCAGGGAATTATATAGAATAAAGTGTCAGGACAGTGTATACATATGTATCTTTCATTTGTACCCGTCTTTATCTCTTGTATTTTTCCATAGGGTAACCTACGTTACTTCCTTCAAGATCCTGACTGCTTTGATCAGTTTAGCGTTATTTATGATGGAGGAGAGAGAACAGCTATATTTAGAAACACGACCAGGGAACCTGCGCTGGTGGAAGAAAGAGCTGTATGTTTTTCATTTTGATTAAAGCTGGGTTAATTGTTTAAATTTGTTAATTAAACTTTTAAAAAAATTATGCTTAGAGATATTAAAATAATTGTTTCTTTCACTTTAATTTACTCATTAAGTCATAGAGTCTTGTATCTTTAAAACTAAGGAACCAGTTAAGAACTTAAAATGACAATATATCAGTCATAGGGTACAATATTCCATACTATTCAATTGAGAACCTTTTGAATAATGCAAAATGTGATTAATTTGTAGAGATGGACAGAGACCTACATTCGCTGGTCACCACAAGGTACCTACCTGGCCACATTTCATGCTAAGGGTATAGCCCTGTGGGGAGGGGAGAAGTTTGAACAGATCATGAGGTTCAGCCACCCCGGGGTCCAGCTGATTGATTTCTCCCCGTGTGAGCGCTACATGGTGACCTTCAGCCCGATTCTGTCCAGTCAGGAGGATCAGCAGCAGATCATTATCTGGGATATCAGAACAGGCATGAAGAAAAGAGGATTTCATTGTGAGACACAGTCCACCTGGCCTATACTCAAGTCAGTATACTTGTCCGCTATCAGCTTTTCAGTCATTTATTTACCATAAATTACCAAATACACTATGCATACTTGCATTACTGAATAAATACAGGCTTCTAAATCTTTCAAAAAGTGAAGAAATATTACTTAAAGAGTATTTTATAAATAAGATGACTTTATAGCAATAATTTGTTGATTCACTGACAGGTGGAATCATGATGGTACCTACTTTGGAAGAATAACTCCAGATACACTCAGTGTTTATGAAACACCTGTAAGTTCATTTATACTACCTAATTCAGACATATACTTTAAGTATTTGAAACAGAACAGTCTTTGAAGCTAGAATCTTGATATGAGTTAATGTATGCCATGTATTTTTCAGTCGATGGGATTACTAGAAAAGAAGAGTTTGAAAATAACTGGACTAAGGTAAGATGAAACATCCTTAAACAAGAAGCTGTTTCTGGACTTTTACGAGTAGCGCTGACTTTTACAGTTTACTTTTACACCAGAACAATGTACAGAAGCTCTTTTACCATATAAATATTGAGCTCAACATTTAATTCAACTAAATAACGGGGTATTTCAAAGCGTAAATTGGTTGTCCTTAAAGAAAACGACAACCACCCTACCCTCAACTCCCTGTCTTCACATGTTGTTGCCCCTAACAACATTAGAGGCACTACCTATGACCACTAGATGTTCTTATCTATTATCAATTCCGTACCTCCATACAGGATGCAGGTATAAATGTCAAGTAAACCGTCAACTGTGAAAGTCAGTGCTTCTCGTAAAAGTCCATTGATAAGAGTCATGATAGTGATGATACATTGTAAATACAGGTCTAATTTACACATTTGTTTATTGAAATTAATGTTTTCTGAAACAAGCCTGACAATTTTCTTTCTTTTTTTTCAGAGATTTTACCTGGTCCCCTTCTGACAACATAATTGCCTACTGGGTTCCAGAGCAGCAGAACGTGCCAGCCAGAGTAACCCTGATCCAGATGCCAAGTCGCCAGGAGCTCTGTATCAAGAACCTGTTTAATGTGGCCGACTGTAAGATGCACTGGCAGAAGAATGGGGATTACCTGTGTGTCAAGGTCGACCGTTACTCCAAGGCCAAAAAGATTGATGAGAAAGACCAGTTCAAGTACAGTGTGAGTATCTTTGAAACAGTGCAGATAATAAAGCAACCGAACAAAAATGGAATTTTTTGTAAAAGGTCAACAAATTCCTAATTTTTACACAGTGCTGTAAACCAACTATTATTTGTGACATCTTTTATTCATAATTCTAAAGTTTGGAATCCATCTGCCATTATTAATTTTCAAGAACAAGCCAACATTTTACACAAATGAATAATTGGTTCATGACAAGTAATATTCATGAGTGAAAAAAGGTCACAAAACTCACAGATATTTCTTGATTGCTAACAAAAGTTGGTTTACAGTAATGTATTCTTATGATGATTCTTAACAATGTTATGTACATGTATTCTTATGGTGTAATTAATGATTGCAGGGATTGTACTACAATTTTGAGCTGTTTAGAATTCGAGAAAAACAGATTCCAGTAGATAAAGTGGAAGTCAAAGGTAAGAATAGTATAAAGCATGGTGGTTTTGATCTTTGAACTCTTCATTTGATAAAGAGTCGGATTATAAACCACTTTGATAATCTCTATGGCAGAAAATGTGATTGCCTTTGCCTGGGAACCTATTGGAAGTCGCTTTGCATTTATTCATGGTGAATCTCCGAGGATTTCTGTTTCCTTCTACCAGATAAGGCCAGGAAAAGTAGAAATAATCAGTAAGTAGAAGATCTATGCTTTTGGTGAATTTAAATTCCAGTTACATGATCTTTTAACAGCATTTGATACAAAAAAAAAAATGGATAAACAGATGGTTTTTTAGCTCACCTGAGCCAAAGGCTCACTTGAGCTTTTCTGATCAAAATTTGTCTGTTTTTGTCGTCGTTGTTGTGGTTGTCGTCGTCATCGTTGTTAACTTTTCACATTAACCACTGGGCCAATTTCAACCAAACTTGCTACAAAGTATCCTTGGGTAAAGGGGATTCAAGTTTGTTCAAATGAAGGGCCACACCCTTTTCCAAGGGGAGATAATTATAAATTTGAGAAAAATTAATGGCATTTTTAAAAAATCTTCTTCTCAAGAACAACTGGGCCAGGAAAGGTGAAACTCATGTGGAATCATCTTCAGGTAGTGTAGATTCAAGTTTGTTCAAATCATGACCCCCCGAGGTAGGGTGGGGCAAAAATGGCCGATCAAAGTTTTACATAGGAGTATATAGGAAAAATCTTCAAAAATCTTCTTCTCAAGAACCACAGGGCCAGGAAAGATGAAACTCATGTGGAATCATCCTCAGGTAGTGTAGATTCAAGTCTTTTCAAATCATGAGCCCAGGGGGTAGGGTGGGGCCAAAATGGCTGATCAAATTTAACATAGGAATATATAGGAAAAATCTTTTAAAATCTTCTTCTCAAGAACCATTGAGACAGGAAAGATGAAACTCATGTGAAATTATCCTCAGGTAGTGTAGATTCAAGTTTGTTCAAATCATGACCCCCTGGGGGTAGGATGGGGCCAAAATGGCCGACCAAAAATTCTCATAGGAATATATAGGGAAACCTTTTAGAATCTTCTTTTCAAGTTCTTGAAAGCAATGATTAGTAATATTTATGTAGAATTATCCTCGAGTAGTGTAGATTCTATTTCGTTCAAATCATCATATGTGCTTTTTCCTTGCTCATGTGCTCAGGTGAGCACTGTGGCCCCTGGGCCTCTTGTTTACTCTTCTTTTATTGAAAAAGTTGCAAATATTAATTTCTAAAATGTTAAGAAATTGTAAAATTTCTCCGATTTTCAAAATCCTACCTTTTTGCCATCACCCTTGTAAATTTTTGTCCCTCTTTGGGATATGATTGTCAGACTTTGAAAAGAAAAAAATTTAAATCTCTGGCTAATATTCTTCATTTTTACTTAAATGAAAACTACTTAATTTTTTTATTTTCATGATTTATTTTTTGGGAAAAAAAGCTCTTATCATGTGTTATTAATCCAACTATTTTCTACAGAAACATTGGAAAGAAGGCAAGCAAACCACCTGTTCTGGAGTCCAACAGGTCAATTTATTGTTCTCGCAGGATTGCGCAAGTAAGTTTGAAAGGATTCAATTTATCATGTAAAAATAACTAACACTGAAGCAACTTCAGTATACAACTGACATTTTGTTTGTAGTATGAATGGTGTATTGGAGTTTGTGGATGCGTCTGATGTCACAGTGATGGCCCAGACGGAGCATTTTATGGCGACAGATGTTGAGTGGGATCCGACTGGACGATATGTGGTGTCTGCTGTCAGCTGGTGGGGACACAAAGTAAGTTAATATCAGAAAAGGGTGAAAATGAACATCCTGTGATAAAAATGACATGTTGGAGAGTCATGTCTAATAGTTTTCTTTTTAAGCTAACGAAGATTTCTCTTTCTACAGGTGGACAATGCGTACTGGATCTGGTCTTTTCAAGGACGTCTTCTGCAGAAGATCCAGCTGGAGAGGTTCTGTCAGTTACTATGGCGACCACGTCCTGCTAGCCTACTGTCTATTGAACAGATCCGAGTAAGTTAGAACTAATGTAAAATTGGCTGTTGAACAGATTCCATTAATTTTAACTTGATAGCTCTCTGTTGAACAGATTCCAGTAAGCTATAACTCTTAACTTTTCTGTTGAACAGATCAGAGTAAGGTTTAACTCTGATACTTACACAATTGTTTTTCTTTTCAGGCCATTAAGAAGAATATGAAGAAGTACACGGAGCAGTTTGAAGCCATGGACAGACTGAGACAGTCCAATGTTTCTACGGTAAGTTCCCACTTTTTCAATTAAGTATTCAAGATTGTTTCTATGCATACTAGAAAGAAAGAGGGCGTATAAGGCGTGTACAATCCCCCGCTCTGAGATAAAATGTTTCTCAATTTTCAAAATTCACAAAAAAATAAAATCATGTTCTCAGTAATGTCATCTTCAAAACATTTTATCATTTTATTTTACTGAACGACTTATCATTTGATAATCTTTATTTAAAAGTTGACAGTTAAGCATATTTAGTGGGAAATGGGTTTAATAGAGCTATAAAAAACGAATTTTGAACATGAATGGGTCAAGTCTCCATTTTGCGTGAACGCTTAAATGATGGAAACATAAATGTGAAATCTATTTCATTAGTGCAAAAAATGGAATCTGAACCCATTCTATATGAAAATCAAACTTTTCTAAAAAAATTCACGCTTTAACAAACTCGTTTATTTAAATCACACTGAAAGACGTTAATAATGCATATACTTCGTAGCGTAGTGGTTAAAGCGGTTGGTCTTGGACCAAACCTGCGCTATGGAGAGAGTTCGAATCATACATGAAGCTTTTTCTTTTTTGTTTTCAAATGTCTTAAAAACATGAGTGAAATATAAATTATTAATAAAGCATTAAAACAATGAAATACAGAATTTGATATGTAAAAGATGATATAAACCATAAAATTTTGAAAAAATACTACTTTTAGAATTGAGAAATGTCTTTTTTCAGAGCGGGATATTGTCCTCGCCTTTTATGCCTCCATTCTTTGTTTTCTTGTTCTATAAACAAGGTTTGATTACTTTTAATTGTGTTATGGAATATTTTGTAGGAAATTCTTGAGAAGAGAAGCGAATTAATGAGTGAATATAAGAATTTCCGAGAACAAGGTTTGGCGGAATGGGAGAGGATGAAATACAGGAGATTGGAGCTAAGAGGAGGTTAGAAAAAAGACCTAGTTTACTTAGTCTTGCCTCAAAGAAAAAAACCCAGAATAAATTTAAATAGTAAAGATTTAAATTCAAAATCAATTTTTGACCAACAGTTAAATGTCAAATATTCCAGTACAAGTATGAAGGAATTTTGATGTAAATCGTTTTGAAAGATTAGAGTAAGCATTTAAAATGAGAAATAAATGTTAAAAAAAAAATGGAAAAAATGTATTGTTAATTCAATGTAAATGCTGACCTTTATTGCAGGTGTGGACACGGATACACTGGAGGATGAGGAGAATGATGAAGAAATCGTGGAGTTCTTGCTGAAAGTTGAAGAAATTGTGGTGGAGGAGTAATAACCAATCAGATCGCCGATTTTTACCACTGTCAGCCAATCAGCAGTCATCTTGAGAGTTTGGATAGCGCCATATTAATATCTGATTTATATATAATTGTCAAGACACTGACATTAATTATAGGAATTATCACTCGCTGTTTATAATGAGGGCGAGTTTTATTTGTATATGTTTTTATGATCACCAAGTGCTGCCTGTATATGTGCTTTGTTTATTATGTTTAGTGGTTTTTGTTCCGCTATCTATTTTATTTGGACACTTTTCTGGGTATTTTCCTATTCCTTATCGGTTATGTTTAGACTCTGTAGTATTTATTCCAATTTTTGCTGGTTTTCTACATCATACTTTGATCTGTCCAGTATTTATCTCAATAAAGCATGGCTTACATTTGAATATATGTTTTATAGTTGTATATTTCATTTAGAGCTAAATTTATACAGATTGAGGTAGTCGGTTAAATTATATTTATAAGAATCCTTATATATGTAGAACCTCCAGGTTTCCTTATGTGGTTAAACATCAAACGATTAATTATCCAAAAAACAAACAAACAAGATTTGTTCGTAAAACACTGATGTCCTTGTTTAGAAGCTTATGGTTAATAGTTTCTTGAATGCAAATCAAGGTCAAGAGATCAAAAATGTTTTTACCACAAGTTAGGATTAGTCTGGATGAATATATCTGAAATAGGAAAGCTGAGGTACAGGCTATTTAAAACAATATTTTTTTATGCCCCCCTTCGAAGAAGGGAGGGCATATTGCTTTGCTGCTGTCTGTCGGTCCACTTAGTTTCCATTCATTTTCTTCGCAACCGTTGCACATACTGAAATGAAATTTGGTATACAGATATATCACATGAATATCTAGGCCAAGTTCTGTTTCGGGTACGATCTCGCCATTTTTGACAGAGTTATGCCCCTTGGACTTAGAAAAATTCTAATTATTTGCAGTTTCCGTTCATTTTCTTTACAACTATTGCATATACTTAGATGAAATTTAGTATACAGATATATCACATGAATATCTAGGTCAAGTTCTGGTTTGGGTATGTTTGCGCCATTTTTCACAGAGTTATGCCCCTTGGACTTAGAATTTGTTTTAATTATTTGCAGATTCCGTTCATTTTCTTTGTAACCGTTGCACATACTGAAATGAAATTTTGTATACAGATATATCACATTAATATCTAGGTCATGTTCTGTTTTAGGTATGATTGCACCATTTTTGACAGAGTTATGCCCTTTGGACTTAGAAAAATTCCAATTATTTGCAGTTTCCTTTCATTTTCTTCACAACCGTTGCACATGCTGAGATGAAATTTAGTATACAGATTTATCAGATGAATATCTAGGTCAAGTTCGGTTTTGGGTACAATCGTGCTATTTTTGACAGAGTTTTGCCCCTTGGACTTGGAAAAATTCCAAGTTGGGGGGAGGGGGGCATAAGTGTTTTACAAACATCTCTTGTTTAAAGTGGGTCAACTCCCAAAACCATTGGGTAAAAATTGATAGTATGCAGGGGGAGATCTGAATCCTGTTCAACAGAACGAACATTCCTGAGCGCTTGCCAAAATTCCTTACACAGTTGTACCTCCAATAGAAATGTTTGCGAGCACTAGATTTGTTGAACAGGCCTCAGGTCACTGTGAATAGACGTGAAATGTGAAAGTCATAGCACCAGCTGTTTAAAAGTTATGGCCAAGGTTACAGTCTGTATAAATGAATTTCATTCTCCCAAAAAGAAAAGGTCAGAATATCAATACCGGGGTATTAATTAGGAGATTTATTGTTCTCAGAACAATTAGAGGTCTTTCCACCTTCTTTAAATTTCAATTTTGTTTGATATCAAACTTGTTAAAATAAAATTTCATGAAAAAGAAACCAGAAGAAGTTGAAAAAATAAAATTTAAAAATTTGACCTTGAAAAAATCTAGATCAGAGGTCAAGGATCACATTGCATTTAACCCAATGCCTGTGAGACTGATAGTTTTAAAGTTATGAAGTTTTATAGTAAGCGCAAAGATATTAAAGTAACTCATAAAAGGGTCATTAGATCCTTTTGTATAAAAAATTTAAAGTTGTGTCTAAAAACCTTTAAAAAGACATTAGTAAAGGTTTCATGTTTCTATGATTTACAGTTACGAAGGAATAGCGATAAAAAGGTTTTTCACACAAGTGGCAATAACTTTTTAGAGGGTCAATCTTAGGGGACAAGAATAAAATCTCTGAAATAATTTTAAGAGTACATATTAAAGATGCAAAGACAGATAGTATAAGTTAGAAGGACAACAGAGATATAAAAAGAGCTGAATTTCTCATTTTTGGAATGACCTTGACCTTTGCATGAATTTCAAGGTCAAAGGTCAATGAATCTTAAGCTGTTAGTCCCATGTCTCTCCCACTTCTCATTTAAAAAGTTTTTTTTTTCATTTTTTGTAAAATTTAGAAACTTTCAGGTTAACTTCTGTTAATAAATATGTGTAATTCTTGTAATGCTAAAGACTCTCTTGGGCAATAACTCATTGAAGGGGTTTACAAATCCTTCTGGAATGAATAGAGTGGGGTCTCCTCAATTAGTCAAAGACATTGGTGAAGGTTTCAATCTTCTATTGTTTATGGTTTCGGAGGAGTAGCGATAACAAGCTTTTCTTGCAAAAGGGGCAATAACTCAGAAAAGGGTCAAATGTCATATACAAAGGGTCAACTGCAAAGCTTAACACTACTCGTAAAATGCCATAGTCCGCCATATTTCCCGTTCTTCAACGCTCTCCCTAAAACCCATGTATAAGGAGCAGATTGCTTGTCAGTTCGATATATTTTGCTGTAGAGATCCAACGAGTGAAGACGTACATCTTACACAGCCATGCTATTTGGTCGCGAAGAAATTATCAAATTTAAAGTATTTTTTTCCAAAACAGGACAAAAGTATCATGGAAAATACAGGTCAATACATTATTCTCAAACAGAAAATGCACTGTAAGACCACAAAAGGAGTACTACATGTTGGCCACGAGTTTCGAGTGTGCAATCAGGTGTAACAACATTGAACGGTTTATATACCCTCTGACAGTGCCTATTTATGAGAAGTGTTCAGCTTTATTGAGTACCAGTACATTCTCATAGACTATTAATTTCGACTGATCTTGAAACAAATAAGTACATCAATTTTATTTTTCTTTAATATATTTAACTCTCTACATTTAAGACATCTACAATACTTTTTACAACATAAAGATTTTGTATTAAGATAATGATTTTCATGATCCATCCTGGGGCCTGGATAATTCACAATGTGAAGAATTTGAATTAAATCAATATATACAGAAATGATCCATTTTTCTACTTCTTTTTATTATGTTTGACTGAGCTGAAATAGAAAGAAACAGACAGAATGAGAAAAAATTCAGTTCAATGATGCTTTGCTTATGATGTATTTATATATGAAGTGAATTTTCTTTAAAAAAAATTCATCTTTATAGCATTTTAGGTAAAAACTTTCAAATTCTTACATTTCCATGATCTCCCCTTTACTTTTCCTCCCCTGTACTCTCTTTCTCTGGACAATTTTTTTTTATTGGGGAAGGGGGATTCTCTTAGTTCAATATCACCCGATATCTCTACCAGATTACTGTAAAGTAAAATTTATAAACTTGGTAATACATGTAATTTGAAACATAAATAGCATGTAATTATTGCAATTTTTATGAATGATCTTATCCGAATTATAATTTAGCTCCAAAACCTGTATGTATGCATTTAAAAAAAAATTATCTCATCTTGAAAAAGTACAACATACCAACAGTTCTACTGGCTATTTTATTGTTAAAATATTTTGATGAAATCACTATAAAGAGTCTTTTACTATAGACTTTCCTCTCAATTAGCAAGATACCTGGAATTCCAAAAGAAAGTATTAATATTTTAAAGATTAATATGATAAAGATGTCTTCAGTTACCTTTTCAGACTATATATTTTCCTTTCAAAAGAGACAGACTCAATTTCACCCTCAAAATTGTCATCGTTTACCTTGATTTCCTCAGCCATCTACAAGTATTTTTATGTGTGTATATCAAACACTTCAACAAATGCAAGATTAATCCATTGCTAAAACAATCTTTTAAGCTGTCCTGAAATATAATCGTTTCATCATCTAGATGATTAAAAGTATTCTCGTTATTTTTTATTAAAACAAATTTAAGTTGTTGGACCTCTTAGTAATGATACTACATGTCTCATTTTCTATGTAATAATCTAACTTCTCAATGTGTGACTTTTGCAATGGTATTCTTTTTATATCCAAAACTCTTTATTAGAGAGGGCAGAACGACCCTCCATAACAACCTGCAGTTCTTTACAAACACTGGCAAGTGTTTTTGACAGTTCTCCAATCTGCAAAAATGTCACATGTGCAAAATTTTGAATTCATTTATTTCAAAAGAGTTATCCTTATATAAAACTAACATAATTTTAACTGAATAATTTCTGTTTTGCCAGTTATCAACTAATTTTTTAATAATTATAAACATTAAATATATGTGCTGTAAAACATAAATGAGCATACCTGTTGAATATGAACAGGCCCAAGGGATAGCCTTCCATGCAGAGGTACAGAAGTGACCTCTGCCATTGACAATGAACTCCTTTTTTTTGCCACTTCTTCTTTTTCATTCAAGCTCCAATTTGACTCCATGATCTATTCTATATATGTATATATCTCATCAATTTTTAAAGTTTTCTGGGTAAATAATAATATGGTTGATATTGGAAGTGATTAATGCTCTAAAGAAACACAATATTTATAAACTTAATATGATGCTTTGTGTTATTTTTAATGTTGATTTTAGAATATTAATGAGTACTATTTTGCAAGATTCTATTGAAATTTATAATTGTTTTCAAAAATTGATTAAACTGAACATTTTAATTATGCATTCAAATAGATAAATATTATACTTCTCAAAATTGCAACTCAGTTATTTGAAAATGTTATAAGTTTATAAAAGAAAGCAACATATTAATTGGCTGGCAAAAATAAAATCGGGTTTTAACCAGCTAGCTCATACTCCCTTCAAAATAAATTGCAAGTAAAATGTTGAATATCTTTCCTTGCACTAAATACACATAAGCGCCCTAATATACAAACTCTAAAAGACAGACACACATACACAAACCTATTTCTTATCGATATTCAAAACAAGAAAAAACATTTTATTTAAAAAATGGTTAAAAAAGGGAATTCTTACAACTGAGTAATTTTTAGTTTCCACTCCGTATTTTCTGGAGACTAGTGCCATAATAATTTGTATGTACTTTCCCTTTTTCAGTTTTAGGGAATGTTCGGGTGCTGACAGATACTACTTCTCCGCCTAGGAGGGTAGGGGCAAAATACTTCAGTGTCCTCCCAGTGGAAGAAAATTTGCTCTCAATGCTCCTACAGATATAGCAAGTATATTCACAGTTTTTCTTGACTTTGCTATAACAGAGTAAAAGCACAAATATTCATGGGGGATTAAATTTAATTTATTTTGTTGCTGGCAATTATCAATGAAATTAAGTCTCATACAAAAAATTTATATGACTATATATTGAATAGGGTTACTTTCAAAACGACGAAAAAATTAAATACGCACGAAACTATTTTAGATGACAAACCAATAACATTCATCCCCATTAAAATTTGTGTACCTACATTATTTTAATAGTACATACTAGTATATAAATATCTATACCTGACACACTATAATGCAAAGGCCTTTTTTCTTCATGAACAGTTACCAGATTTTCTGAAAATAAAATAGAGAACATATTGCAAATACAGTATATGCTGAAATCATGTATAAATATTTCCATTTTTAATTTTGCTCTCTGTCAAGTCTGTGATAACTCTTTGAAAGTTAGGTCGATAGGTCTGGAGCTAAGGAGGCCTAATATGCATACAATTCTCGTGCGCATCTGTCTCTGTGTCTGACGCTAAGGAGGCCAAATATGCATGTAAATCTCGTGCGGCTGCCTTTGTGTTTGACATCAGTAGGCGAGGACTATTGGAATTGACATGGGAGTCCTCGTGTTATTTCAATCTATTAGTCTACATTTTAAAAGTCTAAATCTTCAATTTTGTTTCATAATGAAATGGAAATATAAGAAATTACTACCGGTATTTAGTTAGTATAGTACGTATGCCAGGGACATCTACGATAGTGGGAAACATATGGGATAATTTATGCATAACGAGCTTCGCCTGCCATGGAAGTCTAAAGTAGCCTGGAAACTATTTTAGATGGTAAATCCACAGGCATTCCTAATTTAAGATGGATTTTATTCCCCTCGTCTAAATATGTACACGTTCCGCATAGATTCACAGGCACCTGAAGTATGGATAATGAAAATTTACGAGTGTAATACCTCAAAAATATATAATTTCCCCGTCAAACACATCTATAATATGTTGTTATATGCAAGCAAATTGTACTTTTTCTCACATTTAAAAAATGGCCTTATACGGTATAAATAAAAATACATTATTATACCAATAGGGCCATTCATCAAACTTGAGAAAAAGTACAATCTGCTTGTATATAACGACATATTATAGATGTGTTCGACAGGGAAACTTTATATTTTTGAGATATTATACACTCCTATATTATTTTTTATTTGAAAAAAAGGGGGGGGGGCTAATTATCCACACTTCAGGTGCCTGTGATAGATTCCTATTAGATGTCCGCATTTTTTAATGGTTGGAATTTCCTCCTGTGTAGTAAAACGGGTCTTTGTTAACATTTTTTAAAATAAGATTTGATGCTTGTCTATTTATTATATATGTCATGGTCATTTGGTTGAACTAAGCTTTTCATGTTTTCCGATTGTTCTAAAATGGGATAAAATCTTTTAGCGTCCAACTTAAATAATAAAATAAAAATCCAACTTAAATGGGGAATGGAAATTCGAACCAACACATCAATGAACTGTAAATCGGAAAACGTCATCTACTGTGCCCTCTGTCCGACGTTTAAAGAATATTACAAAGTTGGGGGTGGGGTAATAGAGGAATCATCTCTGTCTCTCTCAGTATGTCTGTGCAAACATGTCCAGTCCATATCTTTCTTATAGGAACGTTAGAACTTAGAATTTACTATACAGCATACAAAGATTGTTCATAGTGTGTCGTGACCTTGGTCCAAGGTCATTTGACCAAGTTCAAGGTCACTGAAAGAATAATTTCATAATCCATGTCCTGTCCATATCTTATGGATAAACTTGGTGAGTTACCATTCTAGCTGTACGTTCGTCCGTTAGGCTTTGGAGTCCCAACTCCTCTTAAACTACTGAATGAAATTTAATGAGACTTTCACAGAATCTTTGTTACAAGGTGTCATTATTCATTAATTTTGTGGACCTCCCATTTTACTTTTTTGATTGGATACATATTTCAGGTTTCCAAAACATGGACTTTAACATTATAATCATATGAGCGGTCGACGGTATTTTGCATGTTTTGTGAGCACAGTGTTCACAATACCCCCATTTTTTAATATAATGATATAATAATATACATGTAAATTATTACGCATGCATGAAAGAAAGAAAAACGGTAATCTACATTTCCAGTAGAAATATAAATGCTTTCATTATAAACTGAAAAGGAAGCAATGCATGTATATTTTAATGAGAATGAATTTTTTACCATATAACTTGTGTTGTTCGATAAAATTTTGTATGTATAAATAAAAGTTTGTAAATAAATTTTTAACTGCACCTACAAAGCTGTTGAAAAAGTATAGAACATACAAGTTTTTTCCTGCGCAATTTATTTTACAATATTTTTTTCGAAGAAAAACTAAGTTATAAAAAAGAATACGCAATTTCAGTTCAAAAATAGGATAGATAAATTTTTGTTGAGATTGTCAATTTAAAATAATTGACAATGTCCTCATCTACCGTGTAAGACTAACTGTATACCTGTCAAAAGAAATTGACTCCACTATACATGTGTATACCCCTTCAAAATTCTCCTCTTTTAGTTCTTCCACCATCTAGAAATAATTTATGTGTGTGTACATTAATTCATTGAATTTATTGAAACTCCTTAATTTTTATTAAACATAACATTTAATTTTCCATAAAAATAATAAGAAATCAATTTAAACATGTTTTTTTTTACCTTGAATATTGTGAAGGGTGTTGAGCAATAAGCCCTCTGCATGGCTGTGAAATTCATTGGCGGCCTTGAGGGCATGGACCCCATGGTTATGTTATTTTCCTCTGCCCTTTATCCCAAAAGGCTCAGAAGGGCAGAGCGACCCTCCATTACCAACTGAATCTCCCAGACGTGGCGATCGTTTTTGCGAGCTCACCAATCTGAAAAATTATATAAAGTCTGCATTAATTTAATTTTAAAAATCTATTTTAAGAAAAATAGAAAAATCAATTGTTCTTTTATTCACATGATTTACTCTCATATATTAGCTAGAGTGTATAGCTTTACAAATCCCATATACTTACTTTTTTAACATTTAAGTTTAAAATCACTGTGATTTCGGATGAAATAAAAATTTCATTACATTAACTTAAACAATGCTTTGGTAAACTACATCAATTTGTTTATTTTTTTTCAAAATTACAATTCATATAATATAGTTTTGTGTATTTATGCGATATTTAAGATTAAAGTATTATATTTTTTTATCATGTTCTTGTTTTATAGAGTGAACATATACTGAAAATGTATAAAATATGCATATAAACATACATGTTCAATCTTGACTGGTCCAATGGACAGGTCGTTATTGAAGTCCAACCGAGGCAGCCTCAGCCATGGTAAGCAAAAGAACCTCTTTGCTTCCTCTTCATCCGCGGAGAGTTTCCACGAAGTTTCCATTATCTGCAAATGTTTAATCTTATATTTGAATCTAGAAAACATATCATTGAATTCTAGTTATCATGTTAGAAAAGAACCGTGCTGCACTATTGAGTAAAATTTAATTTTCACTGTCCTTAATAAAAAAAAACAACTTCCGACCCTCCCCTGCTCTGTGCACTTGATCATAAAAACAATGGTAAGAATTTTTTAAAAATAATAAATGTGGAGAAAAGGCTTCTTACTATGGAGTCATTTTCATTTCTATCCCGTAGCGGGAGGAAAGCTGTGCTTTGATGATTTTCAGGAATTTTCCTCTCTGAAGTTTAAGACTTTGTTCTGCTTTAAAGATGCTGTCAGCCTGATGGTGTTCAAAACTCCATCCAAGAGCCCCGGCGCCAAATATTTCATCGTTAATTTTACCCGATGCTGAAAACTCGGATGCAATGGATCTGGATTCTGTTGTCTCCAATACGAATACCCGCACATTCTAAATAGGACCATTACACGCTTAGTTTGGACTTTCAGAAAGGCGTGGCATTCTCGACGTTACCTAATTAGCTTCTGAAATTTACACAGCTTCCCTTCACTGTTGAAATATACATATGATAGAAATGCGGTCGAATGTCAGCTGGTGTAGTAAATAGCTAATTAAAAGTTCTCTCACGGCACAGAGATGGGACATAAGTCGTCTCATAGTTATCAACAACAATTTTAAGTTCCATATGTTATTAATTTTGTAACCAATGAGAATCTACTAGTATTCGCTATTACGTAGCGCCGAGAAAGTCACGCCCTACTGAAAGTCCAAAGTAAGGGTAAAATCGTCCTAAACCTTTTTTCTAGCTAATGTAGTTTATTTGCTCATCAATGTACTGGTTCATCGATAGGCGCGGTTAAAAAAAATCACGTGCAGGGCGGGACAAATAGAGGTAAGACGCGGGGCTTGTAGCACGTGGATTGGTGGAATCAAGAGCATGTGCGAGGGTTGTTAGAAGTTCTACTGTGAGCGCGCTATTTCAATAGAAACAGATCAAATTCCCCTAATAGAAACTTTTAAACATTTTCCAATAAATAAACAAAGATTTGGTGTTTTCCGGTGATCCTTAAAAAATATACAGCTACTTTATTTTAATAAAACATGCTTCACGGAGCATGCTTCGTTTTCGCACGTTTACATTACATAGACGTTTTACTGATATTAAAAATTGCACAGTTGTAGCGCACAAAGATTTATGATATTTTTCCTGTCAGTTATTCCTCAATTAAAAAAATAAATATAATTAAAAATTAAATCATTTAAACCATACATCTTAAAGGGGTTATGGTTTTTTTTTTTTATATCATAGTACTTCTCTTAAAACTTGGTTGTTGATACTGCAACATCAACTTATTATGTTCCCCAAACGAAGTTGGGGAACATATTGTTTTTACTCTGTTTCTTATTATGTTCCCCAAACGAAGTTGGGGAACATATTGTTTTTACTCTGTTTCTTATTATTATTATTATTATTATGTCGCCCCGAACGAAGTCGGGGACGACATATTGATATTGTACGCATGTTTTTTTTATCCAGGCTGTTTCTCGGAGATGGCTGGGACAATCTTCCTGAAACTTTCCTT
>PRKT01000064.1:794920-835936 GCA_003671525.1 Saccostrea glomerata | reverse complement strand
CCCCCCCCCCCCTCTCAAGATTACTGGATCCGCCACTATAATGCGCCACATAAATGTCCAGTTCACAGCAAAAGATTCTCTCATGTAAAAGTTTACGAGTACAAATGTAGTTTTAAGATTCTGTTCAATATTACTGATGTGAAATTTTTATTGTCTTCTGGATACATAATATATACAAGTACAAAGAGTAGTTTACAAACATGCTATGTCATAATTAAACATATACCATGCAAAGTTGGTTTTGGCTAAAATCATAATGAAGCAACAACTTGATACAATAAAATTTTTATGTACACAGCTTTAGAAACATTTTCTGTGGACTACACTTGGGCCGCTTTCGTCATACTCTTGCTTGCTGATCCACATCTGCTGGAATGTAGAGAGGGAAGAAAGAATGGATCCGCCAATCCATACGGAGTACTTCCTCTCTGGTGGAGCGATGATTTTGATCTTCATGGTGCTGGGAGCTAGCGCCGCCATCTCCTTCTGCATGCGGTCGGCCATTCCTGGGAACATGGTGGACCCTCCAGAGAGAACGGTGTTAGCGTACAGGTCTCGTCTGATGTCGACGTCACACTTCATGATGGAGTTGTAGGCTGTCTCGTGGATACCGGAGGCTTCCATTCCCAGAAATGCTGGCTGGAAGAAAGACTCGGGGCAGCGGAATCTCTCGTTGCCGATAGTAATGACTTGTCCGTCAGGCAACTCATAGCTTTTCTCCAAGGTCGAAGTTGAAGCAGCTGTAACCATTTCTTGTTCGAAGTCCAGGGCGACGTAGCAAAGTTTCTCCTTGATGTCACGAACAATTTCCCGCTCAGCTGTTGTCGTGAAGGAATATCCACGCTCTGTCAGAATCTTTACGAGGTACCCTGTCAGGTCTCTTCCTGCCAAATCTAAACGTAAGATGGCGTGGGGCAAAGCGTATCCTTCGTAGATGGGTACAGTATGAGACACACCGTCGCCGGAATCCATCACAATACCCGTGGTCCTACCAGATGCGTACAGAGACAAGACAGCCTGGATTCCGACATACATGGCGGGGGAATTGAAGGTCTCAAACATGATCTGGGTCATCTTCTCGCGGTTGGCCTTTGGGTTCAGTGGTGCTTCTGTCAGTAAAGCTGGGTGCTCCTCCGGCGCCACTCGCAGCTCATTGTAGAAGGTGTGGTGCCAGATTTTCTCCATGTCGTCCCAGTTTGTGACGATGCCATGTTCAATGGGATACCTTAGAGTTAGGATGCCTCTTTTGCTCTGTGCTTCGTCTCCTACGTAACTGTCCTTTTGACCCATACCAACCATTACTCCCTAAAACAAGAATTGTACGCATAATAACCACCTTTATTAAAGCACAATATGTAGGGAAATTTTTGCTTTTCGTCCCTTTTGAGAATTCTTCACGCAAATGAGGAGGCCACCAGGGATGCAAATCTAGAACAGCGTCCGGCACTTACGGTCTTTATTTTAAAACAAGAGGCCCATGGGCCACATCGCCCACCTGAGAAGCTTTGATCATGCTGTTCTTTACCAGATTTCCCCCTTGTGATACCAATTATGACCCCACCCTACCTCAAGGGTCATAATTTGGACAATTTAAAATCTACGTTATCTAAGGATGCTTCCATATAAGTTTCAGCTTTTCAGTCCTAATGGATTTTGAGAAGAAGATTTTTAAAGTTTTTCCTATATATTTCTATGAAAAACTCCGATTCCCTATTGTGGCCCCGCCCAACCCCCGGGGGTGTGATCAATATAAAATTTACACTACCCCACTGCCCAGGATGCTTCCACATATGTTTCAGCTTTTCTGGCCCAGTGGTTCTTGAGAAGATTTTCAAAGATTTTTCCTATATCCTATGTAAAACTTTGATAACGGGGGTCATGACTTGAACAATTTATTAGAATCTTCACACGGCGATTCGACCATGTCTACAGAGGGAATAAAAAAAATCATCAATTGACACCAAAGTTAAAACTAAATTTCACATTTGTTTATCTTGTATTTAATTTGCACGAAATTAAATGATTTAAACGTTAGGCACATCGTTTCCTTTTTTTAAAATATGATTTTTTTTAAATAATTTTTTTTAAAATTTGAAATGCATTTCGAGATCTACATGAAGCATGGTTTTGGCAATTTCTTTATAAATAAACGTCAAATAGAATACTTGTACTAGTAAGAAATTAACTGCAATGACATTTTAGAACTATGCCATGGCCATGTAGATTTATTTTTCATGTAAATTACCTGATGCCTGGGTCTTCCCACAATGGACGGAAACACGGCTCTTGGTGCATCATCGCCGGCAAAACCAGCTTTGCACATCCCTGATCCATTGTCAATAACGATGGCAGCAACTTCGTCACTCATTTTCAAAGTAAAATGTTAAGCAGATTTGAAGGCCACTCTGTCTCCTTGCTTGATGCTGAAGAAAATGGACGAGACCACGTTTTCATCCGGGTAGTTTTCATCCCAACATGTCCTTATATGGAAGTCATGTGCGCTTCCATATAAGGCCATGTTATTTTCTACTTTGATATTTAAAACTCCGGAAAAACCAAATGGGATGTCCTTATAAAAAATATTCTTATAATAACAATTTCCATGTTTATTGTTCTTATTTTACTCATGAATCTGACCTCCTTCGTTAAAATATACCGCGCTTCAACTTTAAAGCGGTGAACGGGAGATAACTCTATCTTTGACAAACGGCAGAAATCTCCAAATCACAGGTGCTAGGTGCTTGTGGACAGGACGAATTGAATGGAAATTGGTGGGATAAATTTTTAGTCTAATTTAGATAAAAATAAATCCGTATAAAATCTCACGTACATGTTTTTTTGTGGAATACTAGGCCTAGTTCATTACATACTCCTTGGATAGGTAAAACAATCGCATTGACCTAAAAACACCAATATACAGTACTATCTAGGCACGAAGAATCGGGGGAGGGGACCTGTTGAAAGCTTCACTCAAAATATAGCCCCTCTTGTTTATGCGGCATAGTCAAAGGGTAATTTGGTCAGTATCTTTATTAGTAATAAAAATTTTTAAAATTTAGTTTCAAGAAATATATGAGTTAAACTCCCCCCCCCCCCAAAAAAAAACGATGCTACTTCCCTTAAGTTACCAACTTTATACAAATATTCTCGAAAAAAGACATTTCATGACTATATTAATTTTTAAACTAAAATTTTCTATGATTTTTATTGTGTTTTACATGTATATCCATTTATGCTACGGATAGTGGAAATTCGTGCATCATATAATGCTTTTCAAATACTGCAAACTCGGAAAAATCTGAGAGAGAGAGAGAGAAAGAGAGATAGAGAGAGGATTTTATTTCAAAGATACTATATATGGTCAAGTCATAATCTATCATATAGCGTATATCTCACACTCGCATGGTTAGATGCAAAAAATCAATCTGAAATGACGAGGATAGATGTTTCAATAGGGCGTGTGCTCTTCATTCTCACTACTGCTGCGGCGTTGACCAGAAGGGTGTGGTAAACTAAAAGATGGCCGACTCCGATGAAATAGCTGCCCTGGTGATTGACAATGGGTCGGGGATGTGCAAGGCAGGATTTGGGGGAGATGATGCCCCACGGTCCGTGTTTCCTTCTATAATTGGGAGACCCCGGCATCAGGTAATTTCTAATCGAGGTGTATTTTAAATATTTCCTACCCTTTTTCTCATGACCATAAAATGGCTGTGCAATACAATTAGATTATGCAAAAAAATCCCTGCTAAAAATCGCTACCTGAAAGGATATACTATTATTTTTTTCTGACAACTGAGATATTTTTTCAACTACCCGTACTTTCTATGTGAATTATTTTAAAATAATTAGTGCCAAAACGCCTATCAATTTACTTTATAAATTGTTTGCAGGGCGTGATGATCGGAATGGGACAGAAAGATAGCTATGTGGGAGAAGAAGCGCAATCCAAACGAGGGATCCTGACACTAAAATACCCCATTGAGCATGGCATCGTCACAAACTGGGACGACATGGAAAAGGTGTGGCATCACACTTTTTATAACGAGTTAAGGGTGGCGCCAGAGGAGCATCCCGTCCTACTAACCGAAGCCCCAATGAATCCCAAGGCAAACCGAGAAAAGATGCTACAGATCATGTTCGAAACCTTCAACACGCCCGCCTTTTATGTGGCAATCCAGGCAGTCCTATCGCTGTACGCTTCCGGTAGGACGACTGGAATCGTACTGGATTCCGGTGATGGAGTCACCCATACGGTGCCCATCTACGAAGGTTACGCCCTTCCCCATGCGATAATTAGACTTGACCTAGCGGGGCGGGATCTGACCGACTATATGATGAAGATCATGACAGAGAGAGGTTACTCGTTTACTACAACCGCTGAAAGGGAAATCGTCCGGGATGTCAAAGAGAGGCTTTGCTACGTAGCTTTGGATTTTGATGACGACATGGCAAAAGCGGCTACCAGCTCTGTCCTTGAGAAAAACTATGAACTCCCCGATGGTCAGGTCATCACCATTGGCAACGAGCGATTCCGTTGTCCAGAAGCACTGTTCCAACCATCCTTTGTTGGCATGGAAATGACGGGCATCCACGAGGCCACTTACGACTCAATTATGAAATGCGATGTCGATATTAGGAAAGATCTCTACTCTAACATCGTTCTCTCGGGAGGAACAACAATGTTCCCTGGAATCGGGGATCGAATGAGTCAAGAGATCGCTAGCCTTGCTCCACCAAACATCAAGGTCAAAGTCGTGGCGCCACCAGAGAGGAAATACTCTGTTTGGATAGGCGGGTCAATTTTGGCTTCTTTATCCACTTTCCAACAAATGTGGATCAGCAAACAAGAGTATGACGAAAGCGGGCCTGGCATCGTGCACAGAAAATGTTTTTAGACTAGAAATTGCAACTATAATTACATCATGATTTGATGCAATGCATAAAATGCAAAAATGGTTTTAGAATTATCTTTTCATTTTTTGATGTACTTGTGAATAGATGAATTAAAAATGACCGTAAACATCCAGAAGTTAACTTGCTCAAAAAGCACCATTTCAATCATTGTCGAACAAAGAACCCTTTCTGTTGTTTTCTTTTTTTTATACTGAATTCATCCTCCGTTTTGTTTTTAAAACTGTTGTGTGTAAATGTGATGTGGTTTTCATCATTAAATGAATTTCATAATTTTTTAAGCAAAGCCTGGGGAGAAAATGGTACAAAAGAATTGCATAAATATACTTTATAAACGTTAACTACTACCAAAGTTAAGATCAAACCTTGATCGTTGCACATTAGTACCCAATGTTTGAAACAGATGACCGATTTTAACGACCTTGTAAGAAGAATGAGATGCATATACTATGCGGCACAATAAAAAAAAAAAGTAAAAATCTAAACCGATAATAAGAAATCATGAGCAATAATATTATTGAAGCAACACTGTAGGGAGCTGGCGCTTTGAAAAATGACACAATGTAATTAAATGTATTCTATTTTATTAACCATAATAACAATGTTAATCGAAATCAAAATCCCAATACACGTGACATAATTATGTAACTTACCAGTATTGTTCATTTGTACGTATTTGAAATTGGATCTTAAATGCGAGGTGAATAATTTTGTTGAACTTTTGCATAATTATTTTTACACACCTATTAGCAATCTGAAACCACTGTTCATCGAAAACCGTCGTATGCATGCCGGAATCATTGACAGATCCAGAGGAGCAGTGCGTCCGAGAGTTGGGATCTCCTTTAGTTTTGGAGAGGGATAGATTTTCGCCATTTCGGTAGTGATATTTTTACGTCTAATATGTTGAAAAAAAAAAATAAGTAGTTCAATCACTGCCCTTTCTGCTTGCTAGGTATAATTTCGCGTATATATAGGCCTATATGCTTTCCTCCGTAAACCTTCACATACCGGTCGGGTCCCCATTGGTAACATGCAAGGTTTCACTTTGATATAATGGGAAGATTAAGGGAAACTTTAGCTAAGCCGTATTCAAACCAATTTCTGATGTAAATGAAAGAAAAGGTTAGCAAGCTCACATATCCCACGCTCCCCCCAAAACCAAGAGCTGAAAATCCCGGAAAGAATAAGGGAATCAGAATTTTCCGATAATATGCACATCTACATTTTGTGTCCTAAATAACTGCAAAGTTTGACGAAATTCTGTGCAGCGGTTTATATGGAATTGCGCTGACAAACTGTTCATCGCAATATTCAAGATATCCCAAAAAAAATTAAGTTGAAAAGAGCCGAAATTCCAAGAAAAATAAAGGAATCGGAATTTCCTGGTAATATGCATATCAAATATCATATAATATCATATCATATAATGTGTCCTAATATCTGCAATGTTTGACGAAATTCTGTGCAGCGGTTTAAGCGGAGTTGCGCTGACAAACTGTTCATCTTTATATTCAAGGTATGGCCAAAAACCTAAGTTGAAAAGTGCCGAAATTCCCGGAAAAAATAAAGGATTCGGAATTTCCTGGTAATATGCACATCTACACATTGTGTCCTAAATATCTGCAATGTTTGACAAAATTCTGTGCAGAAGTTTAAGAGGAGTTGCGCTGACAAAAAAAAAACAAGACTGACGGACGGGTCAAAAACATTATTCTCACGCAACTTGTTGCGTGGGGTGTAATAATTTTAGGAAATATGCATCAAAACAATAAAAGGGAGTATGCTTGAGAATATTTCTTTTCATATATTATTAAAGGGGATACCAGGTATATGTAACTCATTAAAATCACTTTTTTCGAGAACAATCTTTTGTTGTTTTAATATTATTATTAAGTAAGTTCTGATTTTAAAGCTCTCCTATACCACACAATAAAATTTGAAGATACTTTCAGATAGTGTTGTCAAATCGGTTGAAACTCAGAATCGATTAATCGGTTACATCGGTTGACCCTAACCGACTGATCATCGGCCAATAATCGAATCGGTAACCCTTTGCATAAAATAGGCATTAGATTTCATAAAAATTAGAATTTTATTGTTAAATGATGTAAGTAAAAGTGCATTGTACAGATCAAAATTCTAAAAACAGTATATATGCAGTTTGATTAACAATTTCAGTAATACAGATTTTTGCATGATTAGGAATTACTTGGCCTGGGAAAAGTAAGCATTGACAGATCAGGTTTTAATTCACATGATCATCTAAAATGTATATGGAATTAATTTTTTTTAACTGTTATAAGACATTTAATATTGCAAATTCCTTGTGATTCCGTATGAAATGACAGGTGAATTCTCCCAAATAATGAAAATTAATATATTTTATTTAAACAAGTAGTTTAGTCTCTTCAGTTTAGAAATACAAATATCATTATCTTTTGATTTATTTTAAACAGATTTTTAGTACATGTATTTTAAAATAGTAAAGGACAACTCTTGAAAGGCATATATTTTGATTACAAGAGCCTGTTCTTCAAATAAAAGTGAGAAAACAGTAAAAAAGATATGTGCTGAAATATACCGATTAATCGATTGTTAAATTCTCCAATCGATTGTCTATAATCGACAGCCTTTCCGACCGATCATCGATTATAAATCAATCATCGTGACATCACTACTTTCAGATTCTTTATTATGTAGTACCATTGTGGCCCATTTTACTTTTAGATCCAACAATCATTTCGAATCTCCCATTGTGAGCTCATTGCTCACACAACACAGTATCTTTAGTTTTTCTGTGTGAAAATACTACCAAGAGGTGGCTTAAACATGAACTACAATGAACATAGCACTGCTGTTCTTTATCTGAAAATTTACAAACAAAATTGTCCACCAGGACACCTTTCGGTGAAGAATTTTTTTTGGTTTGCATCCTTCCTTTTTTTCTATAACCTTTACCACTTGGAAGAAACTACAGGTTTACACCCTAGAGCTAACCAAGGTTCTTGCCAATTCAAAACCGGTATACAAACTTCATGATTTTTTCATAACTAAACTTATGCCAGAATCCCTCACAACATTAACAGAGACAGATAATAAAGTGTCATTTAGCTTTTATTTCAATGATTAAGCTTAGTACACTTTCTGTTCCTGTCTTTGACCTGGCTGTCGAGTATGGTTCTTGGCCAGATAATCGGTGTACTCCTGGTACGGGGATTTGGTGAAAGCTGTCTCCTTCCACAGGTCAGGGGTCAAGTAAGAATAGGTGTTAGCAATGGCAGCATATGTGGCCTTAGCTGAAAAAAAAATATGGCATAATATGAGACATCTTAATCTCGACAGTTCAAAGTTAGAAGTTTCACTAAAAACTGCTTTATAACATTTTTGATTTTTTTTTAAACCTTGGTTTTTTAGTACATGACTACAGATATCTTTAAGATATATGTATTTGACTAGAAACCAAAGACCAAGGTTTAATCCATATTTCTGTAAATATAAAATAAGTTACTCTAAGTTCTAAACTTACCAAAATTGCCCAGAGTAGCTGTACATCCTCTTGCACATGTGTAGCAATCATCGATACCAGCCATCTGAAGCAATTTCTTAGGTACAGGTGCACTGACAATACCAGTACCTCTTGGTGCAGGGATCAGCCTCACCATTACACTACCACACTTTCCTGTCACCTACAACATGTAATTGCAATCTTTAGTATTTTTTAAACGACAACTGAAGAACAGCTTTTAAAAATCATAAATCTGCTCCATACTGGCAAGAGTTTAAAAATAATAACAGCTCCCTTTCCACCACCGAACCAATGACTTACTTTGCAAGGTACGGTGTGGGGTTTTCCGATCTTGTTACCCCAGTATCCTCTTCGGACGGGGATGACAGTCAGCTTGGCCAGTATGATTGCTCCACGGATAGCAGTGGCTACTTCCTTGGAGCATTTTACACCCAGACCTACATGACCATTGTGGTCTCCAATGGCAACAAATGCCTGAAATAGTGTAATTTAGGCTAGTCACAGTAAATAATTACGAAATGGCCCCTTATTTTCAAATGTTTCAATGCAATCAATTTTTAATTTAAAGGAAGCACTGGCTATATAATGTCATATCAAGAAAATTGTTGTACCTTGAATCTTGTTCTTTGACCTGCACGAGTCTGCTTCTGGACAGGCATAATTTTCAGAACTTCATCCTTCAGGGATGGTCCAAGGAAAAAATCAATGATTTCGAACTCCTGTAAGAAAAATGCATGCATGAATCAACAGCAAGTTATTCTGTTGACCAAGGAGGAAAGCATGTCATGATAAATGCCCAATATAAACCAGTTTAATTTGATCTTGAAAACAACTGGTATCCCTTTTTAAATTACTATGTAATTACCTTAATGGGTAAGGAGAACAGATAAATTTCTTCCAATGACTTGATTTTCTGGTCTTTTACAAGTCTGCCAAGCTTGGTCACTGGCATCCATTCTTTCTCTCCTTCCTTGGCACCCCTTCCTCTGCCGCGACCTCTCCCACGGCCACGCCCCCTTCCTCTCCCTCTACCGCCAGAGCCAAATCCACCTCTGAACCCCCCTCTGCCACGGTCTCCACTACCACCGGCTGGTGCTGCGTCCGCCATTGCTGTAAAGCAACATTTGTACACTTGTATTTACCAAGCATTTTTATCGAAATTTATTCACAGAACACTTATACTCCGAAAAAATAAGTGGATCATCAAAATAAAAAATATCATATTTTTAATTTCCATAGCATAAAATAGCTTTAATTTCAATGATTATCATGATTTTAGGAAGATATGTGAAATACATGTCCGTCTACTAACGTGATTATTTTCGGAAAGACCGGAAGTTAGGTAATTCTCGTTGAAGTTTCTCAAATCTCACACACATGCGAGATTTGCATCTTCTTTCACTTCTTCTCTGACAGTGAGAGACTACGTCTACAGAGAAGCAATACAACTAAAATTCAACATGGACGTTCCAATTCCATAGAGTTAAACAAGAAAGTTGTAGGTTGCACCAATTTTTGTTTGTATTGCAGAAACGCAGACCGACAGAAACGGGTTGCATGTTTTTAGTGTCAACTTGCAGAAAGGCTAAGCTAGCTAGAGTGCAGCCTTCTTTTATACATGTAGTTCTCAACTGTTTTATTGCACATCTACTTAGTTTACACTGTATTTTAGACTACTGCATACAAATTTTCCTTGCAATAGAATTTAGCTCCATTTGACTGATTTCTTGCAAAAATATGTCCAGTTACAAAGGCCATCCTTAAAAAAATTTATTTTTGCGGTAACGCGCCTCATCATTTTAGGTGTGGGTAGGTAGGTAGGCTTATTATTTTTTTTTGAGACAAAAAGTCAGAAATGAATTTCGATTATATAGAGGTATTAACTATGTCTTAGATTTCACTTTAAGTTACTAATCAAACAAGAAAATTAAGGCATTCTTAATGTATCCAATCTTTTATTGTTCAAATATCAGAACACATCAGTTCTTTTTTAAAAACGGCGTAGGTGCAATGGAGACGTAAAAAAATGTCAATCGGATAAAAATAGAAAATGGATACGTAAAAAAAAAATTTTTTTATGAACCGATAAAAAAAATCCAGTAGGGTGGATTTTGGTGAGTCGGTCGCGTTACCGCAAAAAAACAATTTTTTAAGGATGGCCAAATCTGTACGAAAAAAGTCCAACATTGTACTTTTTAATGTTTTGCTGAGCGGGCATAAATAATTAATGTTTGAACGCTGAGTGAGATGTTGGACCACTTACTTCACAGTATGGGTGGAGCTTAATCTCACTTTCATTAGTTAATGTTCAACAGTGACGTTACAGAAGACAGTAAAAATTCATGTATTTCAAAAATAAAACAAAATAAAAGGTATAACAAAACATTTATTGACTGATTTCTCGAGCAAAATGTGTTTTGTCGACCCAAACTGTCTGCCTTTGGCAATATGGCCTCAGACAGAGAGTTTGATTGACATGGGTCAGACAAAACGCATGTTGCCCTCGAACTCAGTCAATAGATGTAAAATATAATACTTTCATGTAAATTAGTTGAATCTGATTTGTCGAGAAACATTTGTTAAAAAACACTATTGCCCGCTGGATAATGAAGCCCCGCCCTTCAGCATAGCATCAGTCAACATTGCTTGACGACGGAGAATATTCCAAGAAATAGCGACTTCACAGAATTTATGCGTGAACGGTTCACTGTTATATGTATTTGTATAAAACATTCAGTATAATATGATAAATATTGCATATAGTTGAGTGTAACATTGAAAATTTTCACCCCTCGAAAACCATTGTCAACCTCACCTGTGCCTTGGTTGAAAATGGTTTTCTTGGGGTGAAAATTTTCAATGTTACACTCAACTGCATGCAATATTTATATAATGTTACACCTCAATAAGAAACATAATCAATATTTTTTCCGGTGTGACAGTTGGGGGTGATCGTAAGTTAAACCTTTTAAAACTTAAAACAATTAACACTGTAACATTGATTGGTCTCTACAAACTTCAAACAGCGTGACATCACTATCCTTCCATAAAAGTGTAAACAGTCCAATTTTTTAAAATATAAGGCATTGTATAGTAGATGCAATTATTTAATGTTTCTTTTATTCTCTTTAAGAACTCAATCTTCAAGATAACAATGGCCGATAGTCACTTTAAATTCCCAGTATCACTTGGCTTTGTGGTCGTCTAAAATTTTGGAAAGTTTATGTTTCACCCTCAAAATTTTGTCCTACCAATATACTGATTTCGATTTGAATTTCCCGATATTACTTGGAAGTCTATTGAGCTTTCAAAACTTAACTATTACTGGTCTCTTTTTTGTTTTAAGGTGCAACTGTTAGGGCAAACTCATTTGTTTAATACATTTAATAATAGGGACAAGCGCAGTTGTATTTTTTACTGATACCATAAATACCATCAAAAACCTTTGAATTGAGATGTATTTTTGATTATTGTATTTGATTTTAGATAGTCAAATACCAGGAATTATCTCCACAAACAGAAGGGATGGCCTCAACAGACACAGAAACTGCTGCAAAGGTATTTATTGCATGATTTAGGTACATTTAAGGTTAATATTGGAAAAAATAATATTATTACTTAAAACCTTGTGGGAAGAATTTATAAAATTTCTGTTTCTAAATAAAGAATGATAATTTTGTAGATTGGCAAAAAACTACATTGGTTTTAATTTTACTATGTTTGCAATTCATCATTTTTCAGTGAATTCAAACCCATTGAGAATGCTTTCATTAGTTTAAAATAAAAACATGGTAAATACGAAACTTCTAATTGCTTGTAGTATGGAATTAAAACCATTGGGAATGATATTTTTTGAGAAATTTTAACACTTTGGAAGTAAAACAACTTTCAGTAGTTTCTTCACAGAATAATGGTTCATTTTCTCTTTATCCAGATGCAGCCATTGAATTTTCCTCTAGATCTGAACAAAGTGCCGGAAAACATGAGAGAGGTCATGAAAGACATTAAGAAGGTAATACAGTAAAACTCATATAGTACGAACACAGATATAGCGAATTCATGGATATAGCGAAGTTTTACTGGGTCCCCAGCAAAATTCTTAACAAATCTTTGTGAAATTTTATGGTTATAATGAACTCTGATATAACAAATTTATGGATATAGCGAACTGATTTAGAGTCCCATTGTGGTTAAATATAATGAAATTTACATCTTTTATAACGAACTTTCAAAGATTATAAAAAAAATGATAAATTGAACGTACTTTATTTCCTTTTAGCATTTGTATATAAGATTCAATTCATAAGAAAACCTTAGTTATCGAAGATATTTCTTGTAATATTTGCTTCACTCAGATAGTTGGTAGTAATACTTGAAGAAAAACATGCATAGAGCGAATTTGCTATAATGGTTATACAAATTCGTTATACGGATATAACGAATTACGGATATAGCGAATTAAATTCACAGGTCCTCAGGACTTCGCTATAACCGAGTTTTACGGTAACTCTAGGATTATTATGATGTTAACAGTTTCTCAACTTTCTGTATCTACTGGTCACCAGTAAATGTTTAAAGTGCATTATCTCAAACTTGATTGGACTAGGAAACACTTGAGAGATTTCAGAGGATAAGATATATCCAGGGGTAAAATGCTGAAAAATAAGTGACTGAAATTCACAAGTGAAGTCACTAAAGCATTTTCTTTAGCATTGGAGATATCAGTGAAGTACTACTGTACTTTGTTTTGGTTTTATTTCCTAGGTGGCAGAGTCCATGCTGTTTCACTGGAGTGTCTTTCCTATAGTTTTACCGCCCTCTGTCACAGATATAATTGGAGGACAGGCATGTTTTTTTTATGATTTCTGATTTTATTATAGACATTATTATATATAATGCAAACCAAAGCTGATGAACAGTTTCCATAAAAGTCTTACAGAGCAATTTTATGTAAATTTTTACCAAATCGTGATAAATATCAGCAAATCTGATCAATTTTCTAAGAACAAATACACATTGCTTATGGTATTTTGATGGTATGTGTTTCATCTAACTAGGAGAAAAATTTAATTAATATGTATTATATTAAATATATAATGTATGAAGAAAATTTTTTTTTCCAAACTTTTCACTGAAACTTTGTTAAAGACGTCGATAAAGGAAAGTAAATTTATTTTTTGCTGTAAACTGTTTGCTTTTTGACTATATGTTTATATTACCTACAAAGATGGTGTAACACTGTTGTTATAATTTAACTATTTTATATTCATTCAGGAGAGACAGTCCCAGATTTTTAAGGACCTGTTTAAGGCTCCTGTGTTTGATGAATTAGAGGAAGTAGGAATGACCCCAGATGGAGGACTGAAAAAACTGTCTAAAAAACAGCTGGATAGCATATGGGACAATGGGTAAAAAAGAACCATGATTAATAAGTATGGCAATTTAATCAATTTATTTCAAAGTGTCATTAATGATAATGATGAGCATTCTTTTATATCCAGTTTTAAATTTCATGTTTGATGTGTTTAATCTAATTACTTTTAAATACTATCATGTATGCATATAGTTTTACACACCATCTTTCTATTTCAGAGAGTTTGATGTCGACAGTTTAAATTTTCCTGGACAAGTTCACAAATGGAGATTAACACAATTACTTCAAAAGGGAACAAACAGAGCTCACAGTTCACTTCTTGATGTAAGTTATCCTAGCTGCCAGTAATTATAAACTTATTTTCTTTTCGGTCCTGGAAGCATCCATCTTTCAGATAATTTCTGTGATTTGAAAACTCTCAAACTGCTTTTTGATACTGGGACTTAACATTAAAATGATGGATCATAGATTATAAAGTTTAAGTAATATTTTGATGAGTTTGTCATTTCATGTTGTAGGATGCAGCTGTATCTCTCCGTTTGATGATAATAACAGCCAGGAACAGATTTAGGTCTCATTTCTTCAGCCTGACCAAGTCAGCCCGGGAGATGGGCAGAGGCCTCTGGCTAATTTTAGGTAATTTTCTTCTTGATCCTTAAAGCGTTTCAAAAATTTTCTTACCCATAAAGCCATAGAAAGGAAAGTTTGTTCAAAACTTAAATTCAAAGCTTTTATATAAACAGTATGTACATGTACATGTATTTGAAATTATGTTTCGAAACATTAAAGAAGAATAAAAAAATTATATGTTAGGGCTTAATGTATGATTCTTACATATGGAAACCTGGAGGTTTTTCAATAGGATCTGTTTTCAAAGTTATGAAAAAAAACCAAAGATAAATCAACACCATCATTAGGATATAAATCTATATTTTTCGAGATATTTTTATTGAGACAATCATCATCAGAGTGATATCTATAATTTAAATTTTGTATTTTTCCCATTGAAAGATAATTGAAATTGCATGAATTAAGGCCAGACTTGAAAATAGATTTATGAATTAAAATTATATTTAAATTTCAGATATCTTGATTGGAATGCCCTCCACCAGTCCAGGAGATTTAGAGTCAAAAATACAAGATGAACACATGAAGCACCTTGTAGCAGAACTGGATATCAAGGTCTGAAATTTAAAAAAAACCCATTCTGTGTTGCTTAGATTTTCATCCAAATATTGGACAAGGAATTATTATTTATTTGTATTATCTCATTTTATGCTCTTTCATTACAGCCAAAGTATAAGGACACATTGGATAAGTTTTGTGCATACGTTAAAATGATGTGTGAAAAGCTCCAGTCCAAAAATTACCAGGTTTGTTAAAAACATGTAACTGTATTTGCTTTGAGATAAATTAAAAATTTTGTATTTTTACAAACAAACTACATAGGAATTTTATGTTTTCAGCTCTGATTTGTTAATGATTTTTTTTGGTAACAGACAGCAGCTCTGAGACCTCCTCCTGTCCCCTACATTTACCAGACTCCAGGGGGACAAGAAATTGACCTGAGATTATTTAATAAAGGTACATATAAATGGTTACCTTTCCTTTTGAATATATGATGTTATGAATTAGCATTTTAAGATTGCAGTTAACTTGCTTTCAATGTTGTGCTGTACTTAAAAAACAGAATACATGTAACTATATATAGGAGCATAAATGTTTTCGTATTTAGTTATTAGATATAGTGATGAAAGCAGATATTTACTTCTTGTCTATACTTTAAAATTTTTAAAATACATGTATAGGTTTAGTAGTTAATTTATATAATTATGATATTTTTCAGATCTGATAAACAACTGTCTTCCCATTCTGAGCAGTATTCTAGAGAGAGGGGCCAGGGGGTGGCATGTACAATACAGACAGAAAATGATGAGGGATCTGCAAGGTCAGTTCAGGGTCATGATTTTTATTCAAAGAAATAGTTGAAGATTTTGAATTAGATGTTTACAAGGTTCATTGAATTAAATTAAAATAAGTATTGGTTAGGATTTATTTTTGGATTTTCATAGCATTTTTTTAAGTTTTGATTTTTTTTTTACAGGTCAAGGACTGTCAGATGAAGAAATTTCTGAGGTTTGTTCTTTAAGATTTAATTTGGGTTTTTGGACAAGTAAATTGTTTATCCTGTAAATATAAATGTATGTGTGTTTGTTTTTTTCTACATTCATTATTTCTTTCATATGTATAGAAAGTCAACACAGCAATAATGAAAGAATACTTGGACAGGGTATTCAGTGCAATATCCAGCAATACAGAACTAGAAAATCTACAACCAGGAATAGGTTAGTAACAAAAGTAAAGAAAGAAATTGAGGTCATTTCAAACTGTGAAGTTTTTGACATTTTAACTAAGCTATATGTGAGTATATATATTCAAATTATGTTCATACAGCAGAATGAATCATTGGTTACTTAGATAGGTGTGAGTTAAATGAGATCATGTCCTATTCAACAATGACACCATATGGAAAGGTTTATCTAACCCACATCTTGAGATTTTTATGTGTATCAGTCCTGTAAAATTGAAATTTTTAATCTTTTTGTTTCCGAGACAATTAATACCTTTAAAAATGTATTTTGTTGAATATTTACAGGTCTTTTATTAGTGTCTCAGGCCAAATCAGTTATTGCTATGAAGAAAGCTGTCAGCAATGTTAAAGACAAACTAGCAACTCACAAACAACAGGTGATAGATGATGAATGATTTTAGTTGTGAAATGGCCAAGCAGAATGAATTCTAAAAATCTGTTATAGCAAAGTTTTAAAACAGCTTTGTGAACTGTAATTATGTTATGTAAGGATTTCTGGTGTTTGGAATCTTCAAAATGTGTAATTTTCCACATTTCAGTTGATAGATCATCTTAAGCAAGCTTACCCAGTCAAATCTCGGATACAGGCCTGGGTCAATGAACAGATCACAAGATTTGAAGTAAGTTCTCACGCTTTGGTTTTGATAATTTCAACAAGAAAAAAAAAATGTGTTCATTTAGCAAGGGAAAAATTATTTCTTTCTTACAACTACATGTATTACAAAAAATATACATGTATAAAAAAAAAAACAGATTGTTTAATGAAGTCTTTAAAAATGTTTTGCTTTCAACATATTGATGAAGACATAGTTTAGCATGTGGTAAATTTGCACTGGTTTAAGCTTCAATCTAATTACATTACCCTTCACTCTACTTCTTTTCGATTGATTTATGAACATGTACTCACTAATAGTCATATAAAACCAGTAAATGTTGTTGTTAAAACTGTAGTGCCATATTTTATGATTGGGCCAATCAGTTTGAGAGGGTGATTGCACTAAAATTTATGCATGTTTGAGGCAGCAAGCATGTACATTTCTTTTGTGAAGATGTACACTTGTACATTTCTTTCCCAGGATGACTTCATTCTGCAGAATTTATGGTCGGCTCATGAAGAAGCCATTAATCTCTGTGAACAACAAGAACTGAACCAGACAGCTTACTTCCTGAAAAGAGACCTTAATTTCATCAAAGAGGTAACAATGGATTATAATGTGTAATGGGATCTTTTTGTAGAACTTTAAACACACATTGCTAAAAAATATTACAGTACTGTGGAGGAGGTTGTTTTGTCTGGTGTAAAAATTCAGTGCTTCGAGTTAAAAAGGTATATTTATGTTTAGGTTAGCTGAGTGAATCAGGTGACTTGATATCACCTCCTTTGCCTATCCCCCATTATGAATTACATGTATGTTTTTTGTGTGATGGTTAAACTTGTAAACATCTTCACTTTTTCTCGAAGACCATCAGCATCCAAAGTATGTCAACGTATCTTTGAATAAGGTAGAATTATTAATGTTTGCTACTGTTCAATTACTACCAGTATAATAGTGGCTACCCAAAATTTGCAAGACTACAAATTGTACTGATTGGAAAGTATACCATGTATGTTTTTAGTAATGCAGAATTATTTCTCTGGTAAAATAACCTCAATATTTGTCAGTGATAATTATTTTTTTTTATGTTTCACTCAGTTAAATCATATAAGAAATATAAGCTTTGTTGGCTTAAGAATATACTTGAGCAATATCAGGTTTATTGACTACAGTTTTACATTTGCACATTTAGAGAGAAGCTGTGCTAGTGAAGGAGCTCAGTAAAGTACGGATTCCCAACAGGAGATACACATTCTCTACCAGAATCTGGCTGCCAAAAAATTACATTGTCTCCAAAACCGAAGGAACAAAACGCACTGTGATTCCCACAAAAATTGTCAAAACCAAACCACCCCAAAAGATTCCACCAGCGGTAGGTTGTTATCTAGTAGTAAGAGTATTGTACATGTATAGTAGACTCCTGTGTTTCATTGATACTGCTTTTAGCTTGTTTTTAAGTTGAAATTTTATAAAGAATGTGTATTTTTGTTGCTTAATTGTTTGCTGATATGGTAATGTATTCCCATAAATTTATGTATTTCAGATAAATATTTTTTTTTTTCTTTCGTAGAATGTATACTACAGCTTGGATCGTTACCATGGCAGGATGACATCATCACGCTATCCGTTCTGGAGATGGTGGAATTATCTACAGAGAACGTGGGCCTGGTCCTGGAACTCTCTTTTCTTTCTTGGGGTAGGGAAGGATTTTCTCTAAAATGCTGAAATTCTGATTAAATACAAAATATGAACAGACTGTGCTTAATATTTTCATTGACATTTAAATCTGTGATTTTTAATGTAGATGTTTAAATTTGGCTACATTGCCAATTTGCACAATCAAGATTTTTTTTTACATTGGATGTATACTGCATATTTTTTTAAAGCTTTTAAACACTGGTGTTTACATGTCTATTATTTTTAAGAGAATAAGTTTTGTCCAAAAAAGTTGTACAATGACAAGTTCAGAATATTAAATACATGTACCCGGTATATAATCTAAACCTAAAAACTGTACAGATATTTGAGTTATATTTATAAAAAAGTAGTTTGCTTATGCAGCAAAGCAGGTGGCTTAATTGCTTAATGGGACTTTTGATAGACTGGTAAGAAAATGATATAAAATGTCAAAATTTGTTGGTATCTGCAGATTGTGGTTCCATGGTGCAGTCCTATCAGTATAAGGGCTTTGTTCTGGCTTAAACCTTTTATTCCTGACTTGGAATTGAGTCAAGTTAATGTAAGTATGTCTAAGAAAGTAATCACAGGAAGGGGTGAGCTTTACAAAGATTAATAAAGAAATATTCGTGTGGAAATATTTATTTAGAGGTTATTTTTGCCATAAACTATTGGAGAAAGACATATTTTCCTCATTTTATAGCAGCTACTTTGTGTTGGGTATCTCAGTGAAACATGCTAAATTTTATAATTATAGTGCAAATATTGGAGAGAGTATTTGCATGAATAAGTCAGAGTTAGTACCAAATTTTCCCATTGTATGATATATGTATATGTTAGCAATGAAAGACAAACTTGTGTTAAAATTACTACTCTTTTTCAACAGGGAACACTGTTTCCCAAAGAAAGTTCCGAGACTCAGACCTTTGTGTCCAGGCTCAGGGCACTATGGCGACATGTATTTGAATCTCGAAGAAAATTTGAACAAACACCAGACAGAGGTTTTTATCCTTATGTTTTGTAATCTCTTCATAGATGATAAATTTGAAAAACATAAATCTTTTTAAAGCAATTAATGTATTTTTGATCTTATAATGAATCATTTTGATCAATTTTATGATTTGATTTATTTGACAGGATTCCTTGGGAAAAGTTTCACCCGACATCTCAACAGGATCTGGAACTATTTTTTCAAGGGGGTAGTAGGAACTGTGGGATTGACCTTGACCTATCCACTACTGTGCATTGTGGGATCTGCACTCTCTATTATTGCTGCCATTCTTGTCCCTGCATGGTTAGTTCCTTTATTTTTATATGTCATGAAGCACTTGGTATGTCTAATTAGGAAGCTGGAAGAAGTATTACCGGTATATTTTTTTGTTTTATTCTCCTGAGGTCCAATGCATGAAAATATTTATGAAAACTTGTAACCTTCATGTGAAGATCAATTTTAGCATTTCAGAAATGTTAAAATATGTTAGTAACACAATATATATGATGTTAGTAAAAAAAAAAAGCAATAACCATTTTTTGTTAATGAAATTCAAAACAGTGCCACCTCTCATCAAAATAGTCAATAGTCATTGTTGAAAATAATATTTGATTAAATCAGTGCTTTGGTGCATTATATTAATTTTGTAAGCTTTGAAAATATGTCATTTGAATATTTTGTTTCCTTTTAGGGTACCAGTGGCTACATTACTCTATCATTTAATAGGAATACTAATTTTTGACTTTGATAGTCCAGGTAAGTAAAAACTCTTTGATTTATGTTCTTCATTACATGGTCACTTCATTCAAAATTATAATAAAAGTCACAATTTTTGTATACTCCTTCTTTGAGAAATAAATGTGAACAGTACTCTAGATTATTTTATGTGAATATTTTAAAATATCAGAAAATGAACTTGAATTTATTTGTGGACTGTTAATTAAGAGTATATCTGGAAAATAAAATGAAATAAACGATTTTATTTTGTGAGTTAAGCATCTTATGAAATAAAGAAAAAATCAACTTTTTGAGTATTTTTAGAAAAAAATTACAGTTTCAAGTATATAAATGGTAAACAACACAGTTACTGATTTATGCAATGTTAATAACTTTTCTGCAGTGTTAACACTGTTATATATTTTCCAGCTGACAATAACAAATTCTCCATCCTGTTTGAGGCTATTATCTACAGGATCCTGATTATGGGTTGTATACAGCCAGTAGCTGCTCTTCTGACTGGCTCCTTATTCTGCCCACTGGCTGCCTTAGGGGTAGCTGTGTGTAAGTTACAGGATGTTTGAATGGTTTCTGTATTAATCCCCCAACCCCCATATTACCCCACAACAAAGTCTGTGGATGTGTGTAGGTCTGTTTGTCTGCCCTTCCCGTTAATTTTTCAAAGGAAAAAGTTTTGAAAATTTTGTTGATCCTGACAAAAGTCTTCTGAACAATCTCAAGATTACATGAATTCATAACGTAATTCTCAAAGCCATCCAGAATTTGAAGAGGCTCATTGTTGGCACAAGGGTTGTCTATGGATTGACTGAGTGTTTAAATTCTTGGCCAAGGGCATTCTTAAATTCTGAAAAGGTCATGGTGACAAGGTTCAGAAGTGTTTTCATTAAAATTTTTTCATTAAAATTTTATCAGGGTAATGGCTATGACTGAAAAACTTGATTAAATTTTGAAGTATTTTAAGTTTCAAGAATGTTATGAATTTTTCAATAAAGATATCACTGTGTTATGTTTCAATAATTTGAATTCTTTTGTTGTGCCTGTACTTATTAAATGAGACTTATTGTAGTTGCCCTGGCGCGGAGGTCTGGCCGCGGTGTCTGGGACACCATGATGTACTTCCTCGTCATCAGAAGCAGGGGGCGTGTCCCCATCAGTGATAGTTTTGTGGCCAGGAGAATTGCAGGTCCAGGCCTTGCTGCTAACTACTTCTTTCAGGTACATACATGTACATATCCTAATTAGAAAGGAAATTGATTTAAAAAAAATATTAATTAAGCTCCGTTATGGCATACTGTATAGGGGATTAATTTCACGGGTTGTAATTTTCACGTTTTTCTCCCCTCTGAAACGATCGCAGTTTCTTGAATTTGTGGAATTAGTATGTAATAAAAGTTAACTCCCTTGTCAGTATCCGTTTAATCCATACCGTAGCTACATAACATACTACATGTGAACGACATTAACCAATGTTATGTCTTTATTTCACGAACAACAGGGTAGACTGATATCAAATAATAAGATCTAATAAATAATTGACAATTAAATAAAACAAATGCAGTTATCAAAAGTCCTTGACAAAATGTCAAACGACTTCCTATTTGCTATTACGATGAGTACATGTATACCTCAAGATATTCTTTCAGAAGGGATAATACACCGCGACAAAAAACCAATAAATGTGTAGGTCGACGAAATAATATCATTCGATATATTTAGTAAGTTTGATTGTTATTTATGTGATTTTTAAAACCAAAATGTCAATAGAAAGTAATTAGGTAACAAATACATGTGGTTACATTAGTTACGCACAGGTTATCAAAACCCATGGTCTACGTGTTTTGATTGATGAAACATGTAGCGTTGGCTATTAAAAGAGCCTTTTAACAAAAACGGGTAATTGGAATTAAAGTAAAGCGTGATAATTAAAATAATTGAATGACAAGTGCTACATGTACTCGTAATTACTGAAATGACCTCGTACTGCACGTTCATGTATATTTATCTATCATATTCTATTCTCATATTTCGAAATAAAACACGGAGATTATTGAAAACTTATTCACTGTTTCTTGAATACATGGATGTATTGACACCGTGAATATAGTGAATATTAACACCGCGAGTTATTTCCCCCTATAAAGTATCTGATAATTCAATTCAATTTAATTTATTTATTGATTCACTAAACATGTTGGCATACAACCATACAACATACAGTGTGTTCTCACAATACAAAGACAAATACTAAAGTACATGTGTACATGAGATGTACAGATCAGTAAAGTCAACTATGTTTACAACTTTTAAGTTTATCATAATGCATATCATTTTACAATCAGAGAAATAGACAGATAAGCCATTTTTATTGCATTCAATTTTTCTGTTATTATAAGAAATGTATTATAAATACAGTAACTTGTGAGTTCTTCTATAATTTTGAATTCACTTTCAGATAAAACCTGAGCAGGCCTTGGCAGCCCTAGAGTCCAAGATGGAACTGGATGAATTGGACGTGTGGAGGAAAAACATGGAGCAACAGATAGAGATCCCCACAGAGAAGTTCACGTGAGTCTGACAAACTCTCTACTAATCTAGGTAGCTGTAAGATTTTTATTAAAGACATAAGAAGCCAAAATATGAAGGGAAAAATCTGTAATACAAAATATGCATGTACCAGAGAGACGTAAGGAGAATGTAACTCTGTCATATCCAAATTTAAAGGGTTAAGATATATCTCCCTTGTTGAATCTGTTTTTTTAGTGCATTTTGATGAAACATTTGTAAGGAAATAAGATTCTTCATGGAGTTTTCAATAATGATGAAATAAGTAGACTTGTTCCTAAACTAGTGGATTTAGATAATCTGCTGGTATTTATGCATGTTACTAATACACTAAATTCTAATGACTGAAGTTTGATCCCTGCACAAGCAATATCTTATGAGCATATGATGTGTTTTTTTTTTATTTAGAATAATTGGATATAGACTCTTTGAATTCAAAGTGTGAATTCTTGAATAGCTGTTGTCAAAAAAATGCTTTTTAGGTCACCTGATTTACTCAGGTGACCTATTGCTATCTGTTTTTGTCCGTCGTCGTCCGTCATTCGTCGTTCGTCGTCCGTCGTGTGTTAACATTTGAACATTTTCAGCTTCTACTCTGAAACCAATGAACCAATTTCAACCAAATTTGGTATACAGCATTTATGGGTGATGGGGAACAAAAATTGTTAATTTTATGGTCCCCGCCCCCCTGGGGCCTGAGGGGTGGGGCCAAAACCACCAAAATTATTGCAATCTTTAAAAATCTTCTTCTTTACTCCTGGACATCAAGCAGGCAAACTGTTGGCATGAATGTAATGAGCATTGAGTCCTTTACCAAAATTGTGAAATTCATGGCCCCAGGGTCAGGGGTTTTTGTGCTAGGGTGGGGCTATATAGATTATATAGTGAAAATGCATTATTTCTTTGAAAATCTTCTTTTCTGCTCTTGGTTATGAAGTAAACTAATTAAGTACAATGTTATGTTGAGCAAAAGTGCCTCTTCCAAAATTGTGAATTTTATGGCCCCAGGGTCAGGGTTCTGGTGTTAGGGTGGGGGGGCTCTATTGATCATATAGCGAAAATGCATTTATTCTTTGAAAATCCTCTTTTCTGCTCTTGGGTATTAAATGAACTAACTAAACACATAGAAATGTTGAGCAAGAGTGCCTCTTCCAAAATTGTGAATTTTGTGGCCCCAGGGTCAGGGTTCTGGTGTTAGGACGGGGCTCTATTGATCATATAGTGAAAATGCATTTATTCTCTGAAAATCTTCTTCTCTGCTCTTGGGTATTAAATGAACTAACTAAACACATAGTTATGTTGAGCAAGAGTGCCTCTTCCATAATTGTGAATTTTATGGCCCCAGGGTCAGGGGTTCTGGTGTTTAGGCTGGGTTCTAAAGATCATATAGTGAAAATGCATTTATTCTCTAAAAATCTTCTTCTCTGCTTCAGGGTATCAAATGAACTAACTAAACACATAGTTATGATGAGCAAGAGTGCCTCTTCCAAAATTGTAAATTTTATGGCCCCAGGGTCAGGGGTTTGGAGTTAGGGCAGATCTCTATTGATTATATAGTGAAAATGCATTAATTCTTTGAAAATCTTTTCCTTTGCTCCTGGGTTTTATGCCAATGATCCAAGTATATATATTTATGATGAAGAAAGGTGCATCTAGCAAAATGGTTATTTTTCATGCCCCCTGGTTCGGGGGTGGGGGGGGGTCATAGTCTGAAAATAAATTAATGCTTTGAAATCTGCTCTTTAGTATTAATCAACCATTTTATGATAAAATTTACAAAATTTTGAAATATGTGGCCCAGGGTCAGTGGTTCCTTTGGGGTGAAGTGCACAACTGGTTATAAAGTGGAAGTGCATTTTCTCTTTGTTACTCTGATCTACATTAGGTGAATAGAGTAAGCATGCTAAGTTTATAATTATGATAAGCAATGGTGCCTCTTTCAAAATTGTGAATTGTGAATATCATGGCCTCTGGTTTAAAACACGAACCGATTTTAATTGTTTGAAAGTTGTTGCACGATACTCAGGTGACCTATAAGGCCCATGGGCCTCTTGTTTAGGATAATCAGCATTTCTTGTTTCACACATTCCTGTGCTAATTTTATGTTGACAGTGCTTCAAATATTTCAAGTTATTGATGGTCAGGGCATCACAATTTGCCATATAAAGAAACAGTTATACCAAAACATATAGAGTATTGCAGAGGTGATGCAAGCATGCATATAATTGGTTTAAAGTAAAAGTTTTGCAGAGTTTTCTGATTTATTTTTCACTGATTTTTTTCTTGTCTTGTATTTGTTTTCAAACATACATGGACTAGAGGGGGAATGGGAGGGAGGGTATGGGATTCCATCATTAGAAAAAAAATTAGTTGAATATTGTGTCTTCTTCAATTAGAGTACAATAACCCCTCCCTCATTCAATCATATTTTTTCTGACATTGCAGTGCTTTGTTTCTTACCTGTCCGATCTCTCTCCTTCTGAAAGATTTCCTTTAATAAAGTAATTGTTTGATAAAGTGTTAATGAAAAATGTCTGAAGTGTTCTTCTCCATATTTTTATCTTTTCGAATCGTAATACAAGTAGTGGTAGTTACATTCATACTTTCATACAGTTCACTATGATGACATGATCTATGTCTATCCTGCAATTTACATTCAATGACATTTTATACCAGGAAGTTAAATTCAGATAAACAAAAGGAATAGCTAAAAATGAATAACTTTCTTTGAAATCATTATAAGATCTAGGAAACAAATTGAAAGCAATTCTGTGTTATTACCAGTACAAGCACTATTACACAATCTTTTCTTGATAGACATATCTGAAATTAATTTTCATGCACTTATTGCGGACAGTTAAAAAAAAATCTCCCATTGTAGTAAAGACGTAAAAATAAAGAACATGACATTAATTACAAAGGTAATTAAAAAGTTGTTAATTGTTTTATTTTCCCTGTCTGTTGACGGAGCTTTTCCTCACAAGATTAATTTTCTCGGAGTTGATCTAATCCGGTGGTAGAAGGTCTGTAAACTATAATGGGTGTGCTACCTAGATTGTGTCTTGCGGGTCACAGACATGGTTTTGAAACATGTCAAGAAAAACCTTGTCAGAAATAATATATGAGGACTTTTATGGCTGTTTTTGAGGTTTAATTTTAAGTACAGGTAGCAATTACTTGTCTAAGATTTAGTTTTATGAAATCATTATGAAATAAAAGACAAGAAATATACATGAACTTTAATTTTAAAAACCTAAAAATTTTCTCTAAAAAAATTATACAAAAAAACAGGAAGGTTAGTATTCCTTTCTTTGAATTGCCCAAAATCAAGGCTAAAAAATTAAGTGGTGGATAAATTACAAATCAAAGGAAAAATTTTCTTAAATTTATGGTTTTAGATATCTATAATTTATTTAAAAATATAAGCTTTCTTTAATTTCAGAAAATCTGATGTCAAAAGGTGCAAAATTTAAAATCTATAGGAAACTTAAAAAAATAATGATAAAAACTGTTTCGGAATAGTGATCAAAAGTGATTGCATTAGCTTTAACAAAAGCTGTCAAAGACTCATTTGACATTTAACTAGATCTAAAACACATTTGTTGACAAAAGTAAAGGAGGAATAATGGCTAGGGCCTGTCTACTTATCAGATAAATCATTGTTCTTTTTGTTCTACACATCAGATATTGAATTGACATCACTAATCCCTCATAGGAAAATCCTAAATGATTGTAAGGTCAACTGCTGTTGATGATTTTTCAATGAACCTGATAGGATTACAATAGCTTTCTATTGTTTATACCTTTCAGATTTTTGGAAAAAACAGTGTAAAAATAGAGAATTAATAGCAAATATGATCTAATGATTTAACGTGCACATGCAGTTAAGTGGCATGCTGAGCTGAAAGAGAAAAAGGGAACCTGTATAGGAGAAAATGTATCAGCTTAAAAATGCATCTTTATTGAAGAATAAAAAATTCGAATAGAATTTAATGTAGAGATTTCAAGTTTTGAGTAGTAATTTAACAAGCTTGACTTCCAAATCCATTACACTTTAGGGTTATTGGATGAACGTTTAAAACTGTATGAGATTTCAGCCTATTTGTAATTGTATGATTTCAAACACTGAGTTTAGGGCAGACTGATAAAGCAGTTCTGTGAATCATTTTGACCCCCGCAGCTTGTGTCAGTATGAAAAACTGTTTATTATTGTTTATCATATTTGTTGATATGTAGGTATAGATAAGTAGTTCTGGTCAGGGGCTCTGTTTTTTGATGTGGATGATAGGTTCTGGCATTTGTTTGCTGGTCAAGTGATGTTATTGAGACCAGGGGTCTTCCGTTTTTATGATTTACTGAATATCAAAGAATTGATTGGATTCAGAGTCAAAGCAGTGATAACTGAGGTCACTCTTGTCCTATTTGTGCCAGGATAAGATAATAAATAAAGGTGTTTCTCTGGTGTATATTTGTTTCTTATAAAAATCAGCTGACAGATGAAAGGGAAAGTTGGAAGTGAGCTGACAACTTAAAAAAAGTTTTAAAAATCAAACAAAGTACAATTAAATGAGATTTAAGTTCAGGTTTAATAATTAGTAAATTTAAAAAAATGAAAATAAAAGGTGAGAGAGAGAGAGATAGCAGAAATTTGATAAGTTTCATAAGATTGCATTGATCATTACTCATATTTGTTTTAAATTGATTTTGATTCAAGATAGTGATTAAAAAATTATCTTGTTTTCGGTCTTTTCGACATTTAAAAAGTCCTCATCATTTTTCATTTTATAAAAAGCTCAATATAACTTTACACACCTTTTTTTTTTATTTTTTGGATAAAGATGATTCTAACTGGATTATCTCCCTTTAACTTCATTATCTCCCTTGGTACACAACTGACTGTCTCCCACACTCCAGGAATTCCCTTATTATCTCCCTTCATCCCTCCCTTTTATCTTTCTATCATAGGCATTATCTTTCTATCTGGCTACTTTCTCATCATTCCATTCCATTTATCATGCTTTTCTATCCCAATCAAGCTATTCAAACAATCTCTTCATACCATCAAACTGCTACTTTCTCAAATGTTTCAAAGTATCCTTTAAAGATTTTTTTTTAAATTTCAAGGAAAAAAGGCTAATGCACTGATTTATAACCAGACTCAAGAAAGGAAATGATGTTGATTAGGTTAAAAAGATGCCAGAAGTATATTGATTAAGATATTAGATAAACATTTTCACCATGTTGAAGTTAACAGCTGTTGTTTTTGCTGCATGTTATCTGGCATCAAACACTGAGTTGCATCAAAATAAATGTTTGCCTGGTGGATTCTGTCTCCAGTGTTCCTTTGCAATACATGTTGTACAGATCCTTAACATACTATAGTACAGATCGTGAACTTGTTGATTATTTTATAACTTTGAAATAGTCTTCTGAGGAGAAATAGAGTCTTTCTTAACAGTGTTTGACTAGCATCTGTGATGCAAGATCAAAATACTCTGGAATCATTCAAGTTTATGAAGGTCGATCTTCATGGATTGTTTAAATTTTACTGGTTTGTGGGGATGTAATTTCATTGTCAAATTGTTTCAAAATTTGGTTTTTCAAATAAGAACATAAACAAAATATATATTCATAAAATATATAACAATAACAAATCACTAGGTTCATTTTTTGATTACTTAAACTTCATAGACATGTACTGTCAAACCTCGTTGTTTATCTGTATATTATATGTCTGAATAAGAAATTCAGGAAGTCCAAAAGTCTACAGAAAATTATACTGTGTGGCCCCTTCCTTCATAGTTTCATTTAAAAGTGAAATATGATTTGATTGCAGTGAGCTGCATGTTCATAGTTTCCTGTCTTAGAGGGTAAGGTACCTTGTCACTGCTTTCATCATCAGGAGAAGTCTTGTACAGGATATTGATAGGCCCCAATGGGAGTCTCTATTTCCCTCCTGTCGGCTTTGACATAACATCCATTTACCACAGCTATAGTTGTAAAGAGGAAGGCTTTTACATGCATTAAATCTCCATCAGTACACTATTATTTCAATTACCCTGGAATAATACTACATGATGTGATTTTGTCATGCCGTTAAGTGACTTTTAATGGAGTGCCCAGTCAAGAGTGTAGTCAATCTCCATTCATCTGTTAGATTCTTAACCCTTGACCTGTCAGAATCACTTATCTGATTGTAAATTACTTAATGAGAAATCTGAATGTGCTTTCATTAATAAGACATTGAGTCCCTCCCTTAATGTGTCTAAATGTGTGCAAAATGCAGTTTGTATAGTTTTTAGCATGTGCAAATGATAGGAGACAAGAATGTAGAAACTGTGTGATGTAAGTTCCATTTAGATTCAGTTGAAAGTTATTGATAAGCTACCTTTACTCTCAAGGACACCATGTAAGGTCAAGGACACCTAGTTAGGTATAGGTGGAGGCTGGTTGACAGGGGATGCTTACTACCCCCGGGCACCTTGTTCCACCTCTGGAGATTCCTGGGGGGAGGGTGTGCGTGTTTGTGCCCTGTTTGTTGATTTGTATTGTATGTAGATTTCTGGGGATCAATCACTGCTCATTGTCTTTGACCTTTTCATTTATGAAGAAGAGGTGGTACAAAGATTAGACTTCAATATGGACTTATAGATTGAAATGAAGAAAATACAGTGGAGCCTTGTTTATCCGGATGCTTTGGTTCCTAGTTAATTTGTTGGGATATGTGAAGCATCCGGATATCTGAATTACCAGTTAAACAAGACAAAATAACTTTAAAAAATTCTGTTCCAATGAAAAGTTGTCTGGATACGGAAGCATCTGGATATCTGGTGACTGGATATCTGAAGGTTCACTGTATATGATATATAAAATGTAAGAAGATAAATCTGATTTATGATAAAGTTAACACTAATAAATCACATGAGAATGATGTCTTAAATAAACATATTTTTTATCTTCACATTCCAGTTACTATATTTGAATTTAAGTCGAAAATCATTAAAATAATTTTTTTGTCATAACTTTAAAATTGTTTCTTGGAATCCTCTTTAAAAAAATTAAGACTAGACAGAATGGAGATGAAGATAATAGTTTATCTTCCGTGTGTGCATCATAAATAAAATGAACCAATTTCTTTAATGAAGAGTCGTATGTTTTTTTTTCCTTTCTAAATATAATTGCTTTGTGTTTGGTATAAAAATAGCCATTACGAGAAAGATTTAAGACTTAAATAGATGCAGGTGATTGGCCATAATTTTGTTTGAGACGATTTCTTGAAAGGTAATGAGGAAAGGTTTATTAATAAACTGTCATTTTTATGGTACTTCTGATTTATTTGAAGAAATTTTGACAGCTTGGAAACAGGCTTTTTTAGAAAAAAGAAAAATAAATATGATTTCCAGAAAAAACTGATTTTAAGTCTTCAAATGTTATTTGCCGAAATTAATTAAAAAACATGTCAAGGGTTTTTATTTTGTCATACACAAGGAAAACTCTCCCCCTTTCACCCAAAGTAATTATTCTGTTTATATTTTTTTGGTATCAATCATGAAAAGTGTTCATCGATCACCTTTCTGCTCCATATCACTGGACGTGAACTAGAACAAAATAGTAATAATATAAAATCCCTTTAAAAAAAACATGCTACAGAATCTTCTTATGAGTTTCTCATTCCATAACCATCAGGCTGGTAATAAAAAAAAAGATTTTGTAATGATTTTTGGAGACTTCCATCAAATGTTAACTTCATAAGAAAATTTTTGGTCATCATTGAAGGTTATAGAGAGAACGTTTTCAGTGATGCGTGTTGATGGAAGCTTGGATCACAGTATGATGGAAACAGCTGAGAAAAAAACATTTTGAAGATCATTTGTGGATCCATCAAAGGCTTTCTTCCCAATGAAAAGTAGGACACCCCAAGATATATACCGCAAAAATGAAAAAGTAATAGGCAAGAATTTGATAATCAGCAAGAATATCATTATTTCTTCTTGAAGAATAGAATGATGAGCCATTGTTGGCATTACTTGCCAAATAAAATGTTTGTGTTTGTAAGAAAAACATAATCTATATTTTTGCTGTTTTGAAATTTGAAATCTTTCATGCTGTTTTTGAAGCCGTATATTTGGCTTCAGATGCTTTGGTTTGACTGACGGCTTTAATATCAAAAGGATCCCGAGAGAAAATTCTCGTTCTTTATCCACTTCCTGTGAAGTTTCTTAGACAACTTCATCCTGGTGATAAATGAGACAACATTCCGATATTTTAGTAATATTACACTTCATGGGATCGCAAACATAAGAAATGAAGTGATGGACATTGTAATTAGTTCCACCATGAGAGAATTTTTCATTAGAGTATAGACAGGCTATAAAAAATAAGACAATATACGGCTCAATGCTTTTCCGAGTGTAAATGTCAGAATAAAACGATCCTCATTTTTTCAGTGAGGAAAGTGTAGGAGTATTTTAAAAAGCATGAAGAAAACCTCTAAAATAAATTGAACAAACGAAGAAAATAAGTTAATGCAGAACTGAAAATAATTGTCTTTCTCAATTTCGAAGTTGAGAATTTTCAAATATTTGAAGAGAAAATGAACAACCAAAGAATGTGTTTTAAAGAAAATTGTTTTGAGAGCTTGTCTCAAGTGATCAGGTGAAATATAATTTGAAATGTTGAATGTATGAATTTTGACAGTGAAGTTTGTTTCAATGATAGACTTGTTGATTTGTGAACAAAAAAGGCGAAGATTCTTCAAATTTAAATGAATGATCTATCATGGTTTCTATGACCTCATCTTTCAAGGCTCTTTACTTATCAGGCAAATTTTTTTTAAAAGTGTGAGGAATCATTTATATTTTGTCATTTAGTTTTTAGTTTTTATCATCTTTTGTGTGACTTTGGGCAGTAACTATAGGGACTGTGTATGTGTTTTTCATTCCTCATCGTTGTTGCCTTGAGAAGGAACAGATTGTAGTTCACGACCTCTTCACCCTCCATCTAAAAAAAAACCCTGACTACCTTCCATCTTAAGATTTACATATTATTGATCATGTTTACCTGAATTTCATGTTCAAGGCTTGTAAGATGGCGACACTTAGATTCCAAGTAGTGGCTTAGGGCTACAGCAAGGATTGTAACAGGAAAGAAAAACCACTGCTATAAATGACAGTAAGGCATGGGAAAAGCTCATTAGATTCTATCAGGGGCCTCCTAAAAAATCAAAGACATTGGAAGCTTATTGCGGTCAGCATGAATACAATCAGTCACATGGCACGCAGACCCCGCAGTTAATGGTGGACACTTGTTTTATGTCATGTAAAATTAATATGTTGATTCATTTTTAATTTTCTTTTTGCTAAACATGGTTTTGTGGGTTTTAGATAAAATCTTTAAGAAATTGTTCAGACATTGATGAGAAAAACCAAAAGGGTATAGGAAATAAAGAAATGAATTAAACATTGATGTCATATTATTGTTGCAATTTATACTTCTCCCAGACTGCTCTATGGTGTTTGCAGACAGACCCCCATGGAATTTGATTAATTAAAAAAAGACCTATCTTTTTTCAATCATAGTCATTGGCTCTTATTGCCAAAAAAATGTATATGTGTCATTTGTAATCCTACTGTTTTGTTAAGATTATTTGTATAACTTTTTATCTGATAACAAAATGGGATGATATTTCTGACGCTGAAATACGACTTGCTGGGTTCTATTTTCTGGAGCAATGTCTCGTGGCCCATTTCTGTTACATACAAAATTGCATGTTATTTGTAATGCAGTAAAATATAAACTGGCTAAATTCTATAGAAAATTATTTTTTATCTGCTAGTATATTTTAAACTTAAACAATGCAATGTCTAATTCTGAAAGAGGATAAACTGAAATTTGTTCAGAACTGTATAGGTGCAATGTTTAAAGTATTAGTCATCCTAAATGTTCTTAAGCTGAATTAAATGGATGGATAATGTTATTTCAGGGTATCCAAGGTCAGATATAAAAGATACAAGCATTCCATTGTCATTTAACCAAAAAAAATTCTTTTTAAAAATCCTGTTCATTCATACAAATTCACAGCAAGTACGGTAAAAATGTCCAATCTAAGGGAAACTCCAAGCGGTAATTATTGGTGACGGCAGGAGAAAGGGAGATAACTAAGTGCACTTAATATACCTGCAAATAATCTTATAGAGATAACGATCATATGCCAACAGAAATTATATGGAAATTTGAAAGGGAGGATGCGTAGGGTTGAATTTCTAATTTCTAGTGGAGCCATTCGGATCAGGATATTAGTCTCTGCTTTGCAGATGTGATACCTTGTGATTATTAGATATGCGCGGGGAGACAGAAATAGTTATGAAATAATCAATTAATTTCATTTCAGAGGCTCTGGACAATTTCAATCAATTATAAAGTCAAGTAGTTAATTTTTTTGGCATATTTACATTTTAAGCCACAGATGCTGTAGTTTTTACTGGAATTCAACTGAAGTTCTTTAGTTTTTATTACCTTTTTGCCTTTTCCATTTTCATAAAGCCAAGCTTCAAGACCCTGTTTTTACTTTTGCTACAGAAACTTTTAATAATTTAATTTTGAGATTTGATGAAATGTCATATTCTCTTTTTCCCCCTTCACTTGTTCTATTTTCATATACTAGACTAGCTGAGTGAATAGAATTTTTATCCAGATCTTCTTTTACGCAATTTGATAAATCATAAATGCGTAGGATACAACAAGCTGGTCAGCAGATTGGCACCATGTTTACAATTAGGCACATCTAATGTGTAAATCATCATTAAATATTATATTGAAAGCATGCCAAAGTCTATGAGATTGCTTGTTTGAATGTTCCGTCAAAGTACACAGTGTGTCAGTCAGTGAAGGGCATTTATTCTTAGTGCCCATTGCGATGATGCTAGGATGGTCATAATTATGTAACATATGCACCAGAGTACAATTGTATTATATGTAAAAAAAAAAGTTCATGTGCCTTTCGGTGATTAAATAGAAATGGTCTCAGGGTAGAAGTATTATGATTTGCCAACTAGGGATAATATATTCAATAATGATAGGTGCTTGTTATAGCTCTATTACAGTACATACCCACATAGACAGTCTGTCTCAGTGTAAATCATAGTATTCAATGTGATTGGAGATAAATTGACTTAAATCGCCTCCTACACTTGAGAGATGGGAACAATCCAGCCTTTGGGGAAGAATATTATTGCCCATACTGAATTTTATTTTAGGAAGGAAAAAAAAATATGGCCAAGTTTTGACAGTATACAAAACCCTGAAATCACTAGACTACCAGTCTCTACCCTATCTGTTTTGTGGAGGACAATTTTATCAATTGCTCTGAATTAATGATGAAAACGGGTCAATCGAGGGGTCCTGCATATCCATCATTAAGATTAACTACTATATGATGTACTCCAGGGATGGGGTCAATTACATAGGAAAGTAATTAATTAAATTACAATTACTTTCCCAAAACCTTCAATTAAATTACCATTACCATTACATGGATTTTGAAATGTAATTAATTAAATTACAATTACTTTGCAAATGTAATTAATTAAATTACAAATTACATTCAAGAATACACGTATAAAAGTAAATAGTCATGTATGGAACAAGGTCACTAAACCCCAGACTTTGGCGGACTTGACGTCATTTCTCAGTTTTATCATTTTTTGGCGAGTTTGAGAAGTCTCGAATATAGGTTGACGTCTGTTTAAAAATGACCATGCTTTTTTCAAAATCAGAAAATTCATGAAAAAAGAAGATGTCATGAAGGAATAAAAAGAAACTGAGTCAATGAGATAAATATACTTATCAAATACTAGATGGTAGAAACAGAATTTCAGATTGTTCCAATCATCCTGGGTCAAAAAGGGTAAAATACCGGTAACAATAGCAAAGGACCACGCTAAAATAATGAAAAAGATCCCCAGTGATTTCTTCATAATGTCGCCATATCTGTGCGGAAAGTAGACGGCTACTAGGCGGTCTAGAGTGGAGAACAGTAATGAAGACTGTGAAGCAGTGGTCATAATTGAAATAATGCGGTACCGTATAAAGCAAGATGCTTTATTGTTGTCTATTTCTGGAAAGAGGAAGTAGATAAGTTGACTTCCGCTTGCAAAACCTGTGCCTAGGTCTGTGACTGCTAAGCTGACGACCATTCTGTTGCTGAACGTGTTGAGTTTGAGATACTTCAGAATCACGACAATGACAATTAAATTTCCGGTAAAAGACATGAGAAACACACATTGCTGCAGGGTAAGGAACAGTATTAACGAGGGAGACGTCGAGCGGGGTGGAGGAGATAAAGAATGGTTGCTGACCAGGCTCTCACTTTGGTTCATGTTCATGTGGGGCCTGGAAGGATAATGAAAATACACTGTTAATTTCGTGTTAATTTATATATTAAAAATTCAAAATACATTGTATGGTGTGGATTTTAACTTCTAGCATTAATAATTGTAGAAGATCTAGATTGGTTATTATTATGAGTGGTACTGTGAAAGCATTAGATTTCGTGATGTTTCATTTTTAGTGGAATTCGTGGGTATCCCTCACAAATGAACATACATCCTCCATGTAAATTAGCGTTATACAAAGTCATATTTCCTCTTGTAGGCATATTTTAATGAGTCTACAGTAACCTGATATTTGTAGCAGCGAAATATATAAGGTCCTTACGGCGGGATGTTTCTCATACATTTCATGTATCTAAAGTAAATGAAATTTTCACAGAATCAAGAAGACAATATCACTAAGTGATGATATCCGTTAGTGTACTTAGACTAAATTTGACCAGTTTTATATTAGATGCAAAGCCAGGTCAAGGCCATACCTTTTCCTTGGACATTAAGAATAAAAATTAGTTAAATTACTAATGCCAATCATACAATCCGTACTTCTATCTCAAAAGATTAATTTTTTAAATGAAAAAAATATGATCATTTAGGGTCTATAAGATGATATTACCAAATTAAACATTAGTGATTTACGAATTTAACTAAATGGATATTGGGTAATTCTAATCTCATTTTTCTCAAATTTTTGGATATATTAGTTATTTTTATATGGTTCCTATAATTACACTTTTCTTATTTCCACATATGAAAAAGAAGTTATATAGAGATGCAAAATGATATAGAAGCAAAAAGTTTTGATCGTTTACTAAGAGAAAAAAGCATAATTATACAGATTACAAACACACACACACACACTTCTTTTGTGTACATATCCATCAATCATTTTTTGGATAAATATTTTGATTATGTAAGCATCTTGATGTTTTTATCAAAAATATTTTTACGAAAGAAATACTTTTGAAATCTGATCTCGCTGTGTTTATAATTATTTTGTAAGCAATATTACTTCATATCTACATACTGTCGGAAGCATTTATTGCAGGCATCATTTTCCCCACTATTAACCACGTTTGTCTGAAATTTTTCATACCCTAATCTCAGTAAATTCTCATGGGAAGATCAATATAAGAAATCCTACATAAAAAATCTTTTGTGCCAGTGGCATTTTATAATGTAAGAAATTTTTGTTCGTCTATGCTCACCAGAGGCACAATTTTTTTTTGTATGTGTGCGTGATTTCAGGGTGAGCCAGGGCACTAGGCCGAAATTAGTCTCCAGATAGGGATCTAACTCAGACATTGTTTTTTTGGCAGACAGAAAATCAGCAAAAAAAAAGCATCTCAGAGGAGCCACAAAATTGACATCCCTGTTCAGACTGTAATTTCTGCCTTGTTATTAAAGAATAACAGTTCAAAAACCCCTGTTGCATATTTATACAAAAGTTGATCACAGCATGGTAAATACTGGGATAATTTTCACGTACTTGAAAGTTGGAGTAGGTTATCTTGTGGTGTGCCTGAGCTGAACTTATGATAGCTCGATTATACGTTATTTTGTAAAGCGATTTATTGGTTCAGTATTTAAGCTCCTATCAGGTACATAAACAAGTTTATCGGAAGTATTTGTAGAAAATGCCACATACTAGATGTCTTTATCGGAACATGACCAAAACATTTTTCCTTGATAACTAAGATGAAAGAAAACACAATGTTGTAAAGCATTTTTTCTTGTACATTTAATGACAAAAACAACATAAGCAATAGTGTTCATTCAGTATTGAGCAAAAAACAACTTGTTTCAATAGTATCTGAAGTAGGATCATGTGTATACATTGACAATCAATATAATCTTTTTAAGCTTTAATTACTTCCGATAATAATTATTAATTGATTAAAGTGCATGACTGATCATAAAACCCAAAGCAGCATTTACAAAATTGGTCAAATTTTCATGGCTTCAAATTTTCCAATTTCCTTCAATTACGAAACCCTCATGCTTCATCGAGGACTTCTCAGAAAAAAAAAACTCCAGCTCGCAGGGTTTCCTGATGTATTTGATATTTCTTTAAATATGCTAAATTAAATTATTTAAAAATGCTCTGGTCGGATAAAAAAGGGCTTAATTGCTAGTTAGTGAAGGAGTCCTGCACACTGTTTAGACTGGATGAAAAGAAGAGACAAATTGCCTCTAATTACCCTGCTAGTCAAGTCTGGATAAAAATGCTCCCATTGCATAAGGTCCCCCAGATCCTATCTTCTAAAGAATCTTCAAAGCCAAGGTACATAGCTAGTTTTTCCAGCTCTGCTGGTATGCGAACATTTGGGATTTCCTTCAAACTCGAGTTTCACTCAATTTAATTCTAAATTAAGTGCACTAATATGATTTGGTGAACCATGAACACCTAGTTTTTCTAGAATGGCTGTTAAATATATATAGCTTTGGTGGAAAATGTCATGTTTGATCTATAAAACTCAAAAGTTTACACAGATTAAAAAGCCAAAGTATTTACATGAATTTTCAGCCATGTCTTTCCCTAATAGCAGCAATGAAATTATCTCTTCGATGTTGAATTCAAATTTAATGTTTAGGTAATTTAAAGTACATAAACTTTCAAAGGAATCAAAAAAACATTTTGACAAGCTTCACTCAATGTAACAAGCAGTATTTTTGACAGAGATTTATTGTGATGGAAAAGAAATGCAAAATAGCACAGTAATCAAGGGCGAAATAAAAAATTACACTGCAGACTGCAGACCTTCAAAATTTGTCATGATAGAACACATTCAAGAGGACCTGTCTCCGGTTTGAACACTAGCATTTTGTACATAGTTTGCTGCAGACGACACATTGTACATTTGAGGGATGGGGGAGAAAGTCTGCTGGTTGGGCGGGGAGGGAGGGGCTGGGGCCACCTCATACAGTCTCTGATACTCCCTGCTCTCTTGCAGAAGGTTACTGTAAATTTGACTTTGCACAACATGGGGAGGTTGAGTGTTCTGTATTAATACTGCGGGAGAGCAGTGGGTTTGACCGGGAACACTCCGGTTCAAATTCTGGTTCGAACTTGATAGCGTTTCCGGTGAGTTCATACCGTTGTTTTCAGCACTGTTAGGTCGGGTTCTATTGAGAGTTCTTTTGGTGAACTGAACCCCTACAAAGTCATCTTTTGCTTCCGGTACGTCCTTAAAACAGTGATATCGCACTGCGTTCTCCACTAGTTCTTGTACCTGCGGGAAGTTTTTGAATACACCGTTTTTCTGCAGGTGATACAGGACTTTCCGATGAAGTAGGGGATAGCGAATGTTGACTAGTATGTCCTCTATGAGATTTTTGTCGGCTAACTGGTTCCTTTTCATCCATTCAGTAGCAGAAGTCAGTATCACATTCTCCTCAGCATTGCAGTCATCACATTTCAGTAAATCACTCACCAAGTGCCAACTACAAAAGGGCCACCTTTCAGAAGCAATCAAGTCACGAAACTTGGCACATAGCACTTTGTAGCAGAGATCACAAATTTCATCCGAATACAGATTTCCTTCATAAATGTCACATATGATGTCAATTGAAAATCCCCTACATCCATCAGTCGTATCGATCATATTGAGAAGAATTTGACTGATGTAGCTGTGACAATGTTGGATCAAGGGTTTGACCTGATATTTTTCTGCCAGGCTGTGAAGGGGAAGTACATAGTCCCTATGGAGCCAGACCGCCCCACTGTATATGAAGTACAGAAATCGACTAAACACCATACTGCACTCTGGGGCCTCCTTCAAATTCAAAACTGGTCTGGACTGAGAATCACCAGATTTAAGTTCATTTAACATGGTAGCCAGAATCTCACTTTTTAATCCCAGAATCATTCTGTGTCCTCTGAAAACGAACTGTCCTTCGTTCACATTAAGAATCACATCACAGAGGGATTCACTGTCAAACAAGGATTCAAAGGACTGGTTTGTCTTGACTTTCTTGCTTTCGTTGGTGAGGGTTTGGCCCTCAATGACCTCGGAGACGTTTTCCGGAGGCATCGAGGGGTCAGGGTAGTGTTGACCGCTGGGACTGAACCGCTTCATCCTTTTGATGCGGCATCTTAGCTCATCCTGAGCTGGCCTCGTGTGATGTGCCAGGATTGGAGTTGGATCAAATTGTCACCTGAAAAGAGAGATTAGCATACCATTAATGCTTTTGAAGGAAACCTGAGTCACTTCAGTGCTGAGACTCTTTAGAAAAAGCAGGCTTGATGAAATCAATGGAGAATAATGAAGATGAAGTGCCACCTTAATTGAGCATGTGTCGGGAGGAATGGAACAAATGCATTTAATCAGACGGGCAATGTTTTCCCGAGATCTACCTGGTATTGTATGGCCAGGTTTATAAACTACCTTGTCTTATAAACCTAGCCTTGCAGTATAAATAGCACAGCTGCCAATGGGCTATCTGATTTAAATATTTAATGAAAATTAACTCCTGCCAGGGAACAAATGGAGAAAAAAATGTAACAGTGGGTGAGGAAACAACCATTTCAATGTAATTGTTCAAGGACTTAAAAGGAACTCGGCCTAACGTTTGACATTCTGCATGCCCCCATGTTTGCGGAACAATAATCATTTGGGATCAGTTGATGACAGATGAAATCCCTTGTTATACAGAGGCACTTGAGGAGATTTATCTCTTAGCCTTTAACATGCAGCAGTGACATTCTTTTAAAGAAAACCCTACTCTCAGACTCCCAGGTTTTTTTTTTATCAACCTGTCATGCCTGATCACTGTTCCTTATCATTTCTAATCAGTATTGCATCAACACTCGCTACCGACCAAACAATCACATTTAGCGTAAGCTTCCCTCCAATAAACATATTTTTGTCCTTACGAAAATGAGATAAAGTTCTGCTGAGAAGAAAATAATTGCAGGAACTTGTCCAAGAATAATATCTAGATTTTCATTTTCTTCAAGCAAGAATTAGTATTTCCTACTAGCAGGGCATTATCCTTGTCCAACCCATTTTTTGCATGTTTGCACGAAACTTGGCCCAAATGTCTGGAAATTATCAATCCCTGCCTTGATCTCTTCAATTTTTGGGAGTTGATTATATCAACGACTCTATGTCAGTGGTCCAGACAGGAAGTGCAACTGACAAACAGCTGCCAAGGAAAATGAGCATTGCGAATAAGAAAATAGTTCCCCATTATACTTACTATAAAGAAATTATAATTCTTGACAATATAGTCCACAATCACTTTGTATTCAACTTTAGTCTGTCATTTTAATTTCCTCTTAGGCATCTGTCACCTAAATAATCATACCGATTCTGATATGTATTCATACATTGTGCATGTTTTCTAATTTTAAGACAGGAAATTCCCTACTAACAAAGCGTCTGCAATGTGATGAGAAAACATGATGGTATTCTGGTGGTTAAAAACAGAAAAAAATTTGATACAGTATATTTAGACAATAAAACAATGGGCTTAGTAATCAGATGTGCTATAAATTTAAAGTCAATTTGGAAAACAGAGAACAAAACTTCATGTCTAGGCTAGCTGTTTTGTTTACGATACATGTGTATGTGTGCACCTGACTCAGGCTGATTGATAACTCAGCGGGCATTGTGTGCTTGCGAATCTCTAATATGTGTAAAGCTTAATTTAGATAAGATCTCCCCACTGCTGCAGAAGTGACCTACTGCATGGATTAATATTACTTCTCGCCTTTTACTTTTGTGTCCGGAATGATAGTTAATGAAAGTATACACAGGATGATTTATGAAGCTTGTTAATTTCATTTGTTTTTGGAAATTTGTACAGTTATATATAAAGTATAATGATAGTCAATTTGCGTGATGACTGTTTGACCAGGGACCTATATACTAAG